>QVAJ01000024.1:3832162-3894988 GCA_003546035.1 Mixornis gularis
TTTTTTAATTGGGTGATAGAGATCTGGATCCAGCAGCTGCAGCAATGTTTGATTTGTATTGGCAGTGTTATTTCTGTGTGAAAGAGGTGGCTGTTTTCTCTAGGGACTGAAATTCTGTGTTTGTGATGCAACAGATACCTGCTAGGTATTAAGCCTCCTAGCTCTGTATCTGTGCTTCTGGAAGAAGCATATTAGGAAACAAGGACTGGAAAAGGCTTCGTGGATCAACAAATCATGCTGGTATTGCTGTTTCATAAACTTCAAATTAAACTTTACATTAGTTAGGATTTTTGTCTAAGCTGCTGTTCTTGAAAAACTATTCAGGAATGTAATTGTTCTGAAGGCCAGAAACCTACTTTCCAGTCTGAGAGAATTCAGTTTATATGCATTTCTTCATCTACCTACTTTAACCTTTAGCTTAAATTATTCTTTTAAATACCTAATCTTTACCCTGAAGTGCATTTATAGAGAAGAGTCATATCCTCTGATGWGCTGTTCTTTCTTCTCATGTAATAGTCTCTTAATTCTTCTGCCAGTAGCTTTTTGTCCTTTGCATGTTTCAGTCTCACTTAACTTTTAAAAGTATGAATAACATAATAATGACAAAGATTAATGTTTTTCAGTCTCTCCTGGAAATGCCTGTTTTGATTCTCTTTAGCTGTTCATTTAATTTTTTTTCACTTTTATCCCATTGGTGGCTCATCCTGTGACTGGTGACTAATATGCCCGGGTTTCTTTGTGACATCTGCAATTGATGAGCTTACAGCTTCTAGCAAAATTCCCTGTTATTAGTCCTCTGGTGAGCTGAAAGACATTGAGAGCTGAATGTATAAGAGTTGGCCCTGTCATAATGTTCCTAATTTTGCTTGCAGCAACTTTGCAGGACTTCTCAGTCACTTTATTTGTAAATCTGGGGGGGAAGAGAAGGATCACAGTTGTCTGTTTTCTTAGCTGTGGATGAGGTGAGTGAATTGCATTGTGAAGAAGTAAATCACAAAGTCAGGACCTCCAGAGCTGCAGCATCTTTAAAGTGAATTAATGCAGAAGTGCCACACCTTCACGTGCCTGATAATTTGTATGAGGTGCTACAAAGGAGGAATTGCAGGCATCTGAGGCCTCCCACTGGGGTGGCCACTTTGACTCTCTTTTACAACCAAGTCTGAGCATCTTCTAAGCTTCAAGGAAATTCAAAAATTTTAATTTCCACAGTTTATGAAGGTTTGTGACTGAGGACCAAGTATTATTCATTTTGTGTCTATCTTCCAATGAAACATGAAGATAAATAGAGATATTAGCTTCTGGGTGTAGCTCTCAGTTGTTCCAGTACCCTTTGAACGTGGGAAGAACAGGAGAATATGTGAACTGATGAATATTAATGAGTTTGGCCTATGTTCCTCTTTAATACTGGGAGGCACTGCAACTGGAGAGTAGGAAAAACAAGGCTGCTGAGGGCAAGAAAAATGATAAAGGCATTGAAAAAGTCTCTGTATATTTAAATTAGATTTTTAGTGATGTATTAGCAGGCCCTTACCTATATAACCTTCAGCTGGGGCAGCAGTGCAAGTTCAGTCATGTTTCCACAAACTTCACCTAAGGCCTTAGTGAATTTTTATAAGCTGAGAATTCCCTGTGCTGTGCTGTACTAATGACTGTATCTGCCCTATAACTTAGGAACACGAAGGACAACAATGGTTGAACATTGTTTGTTTAACTTATTATTGGAGGCCACCTAAATTCCCCAGAATATTACATCCCACTGCTTAGCAGGCATTTGTACACTGCTGTATATTTGACCGACCTTCAGGTTATAATTTCAACAATAAGGTGCACAGCTGGGTGGCAGAGGGAAGGAGGTGATTGCCAACCAGAATATGATTCAAGTGTTGTTGGTTTGGTTTTTAATAAAATATTCAAGGTCAGAACTATTTTATTTTTTAAAAGAGTAGCAGAGTATCTAAGGACACCAGGTTCTGTAGGGAAGATGATGATGAAGATGAAGATCAGGTGTTTCTAAAGAATGAACCGGGTGAAATTAACCATTTCCTGTGCTGATGCCATCTGTCTCAGTTTAGAGACAAGTTTAGGAGAAGCACACTCTGGTATAAGTGTTTCCTCTAGCCAAAAAAAACGGGGTTCCAGCAATCCCTTTCTGCCAATGAGAAAATGAAKACTAGTGCATGAAAGTGAAAAAAACCCAACTGTTTATTGACAAAGTACCCACATGGCACAGGAAAAAAATGAATAAATGCTAGATATTGAATTGTCAGAACCTTACCCCCCACACCAGAAAAAAACAACCCAAAAATCAAAAAACAGAAACCATAACAACAACAAAACCCAAAGAACACCCCCTCAAAAAAACAAACAAAAATCCCCAAACAAGCAAACAAACAAAAAAACCCAAAATGTCAGGGGAAGAAAAAAGGGTTGACCATGTGGTGGGGAGGAGGGGGGGGAAGAAAAATGACAAGGGCTTTTGCCTCAGGGAATTAAAAACTAAAGGTTTGCCCAGCAGCTCCGAAAAAAACAGATGGGAACCTGGTGAATCTCTGCTGTTGTTCTCCTCTTCACAGCAGATGAGGCTGGTGTATTTAGGGTCCTTTGTTTTGCTGCGTTGGCTTTTTCTGAGGTCTGGGGCCAGGACAGAGCAGCCACTTCGCTCACCACTCGTCCTGTCCTCCTCTTCTCCCATCAATAGTCCTCTCTGGCCTTGGACCACCCCAAACCAAACACCTCAGAAAAAAAAACAAAGGCCTCAAAGGATTGTTGCCACAGTTTCCAATGCCAGGAGAAAAGGGAAAAAACTTGTTGCCTAAGCTAACAAAAACCCAAGCCAGCTAAGCAACAGAGAGCCCACACCACAGAGTGAGGTTTGAAAAAGGCCACAAATCACCAGGGCTCCCCCTGCCCCAGACCTAAACTTTAAAACTACAGCAGCTCTCTCTGGGCATAGGGCAGGCCATAGGGAATAGAAAACCACCCCAAGACACCATCTTCAGTGTCTGTTGATGCATCCACACCCTGGATAACTTCTAACTGGCCTGGGACCTTGGATCTGGCAGGATTCTACTTTGCTTACAAGTTTTTATGCATGTTCTAGAAACACCTCCCCTCATTTCTGCAATGTAGGCAGTCCTCAAGCAAATGAAGCTGCAGTTCAAAGTATGATGTTTGAGAATAATCTTTCTAGCGAGTTGTTTATTTTGCTCAAGATTAGCACAGTTAAACTCTGGTTGCAAGAAAACCCATCACAAAAACCTTTTTCCAGCTCTCTTTTGTTTGCTTTCAGAATTTTACATATAAAACAGCTCTTACAGTTGGTGTCAGCTGAGCCACTGAATTCTTTCTATTTTATATGATTATTTTGAAATTGAACAACAGAAACAGTGTTTTGAGTGGTTTTGGAACACTCAAACAACAGAATTCTTTATTCCTTTGCTGAAAACAATACCATGGAGAAGTTCTTGGCAATATGAGCGGGGTTTTCCCTCTTCTGTGTGAAATAGGCACAAATAGGGAAGTCCAATTTTTCCAGTGCTGTGGCCAGATGCTAGTTTTGGATAACCTCCAATAAACCACTGTCAGGAGTCACATATATAATTCTCCAAACAGGCAATTATAGCAAGTAAGCCACTGTCTATCAATTAATGCTTGAGGAGTTGTTCAAGAAAATCCTTCATACTCAACTCAATCCTTCATACTTCAACTCATTCAAAGAGTGTTCTTTTGGTTGTTAACTGAAAGGATAACTTTTCTGTGTTTAATTAAGCCAAATACATGTGTTATTTAGGAATAATGCTAGGTATTAATTTATTTTCCTTTCTAATTTTAATTATAGTGTGTACAGAAGCTTATTAAAAAAATACTTGATAATTTTTTTCCCTTTCCCTGCTCTCAGGTCCTAAGAACAGAGGAAAATAGAAGATACTTCATGTGAAGAACAACTGATAAGTTATTTGAAATGATACTGTCCTAAGGTGTGGGCCGGCACTTCTGGATTGAGAGGAGAACCTTGGTTAGGTCTGTCTGTACAACAGGAAAATAGAATAAAATAAGTTGGAAAGGACACTTTTTTTTCGCATCCACCTGAATTAACACAAGATACCTACTTAAACTGTTTTATTCACTTAATTTGACTTGAGGCAGATTAGTATCACTGACTACCTTTGAGAAGAGCTAACAGACTTGCAGGAGGACCACACTTCTTGGTAGGAATATGAGTTTTTACCCATCACTTTCCCCCCTAAAATTTGTCACCAAGCTCCTCAAGAACAGTTAAAATGTAGAGGCATCTGCACTGCTATTGGGAAAATGCCATAGCAACTGTCACTGCACCAGAGACTGTTTGTGTGATTAAAAGTTAGTTTATTGTTTCATGGCACTCATCAGTTTGGATAAAATAAAAAAGGAACACAAATGTTTTGTTAAAATGGACAGGTGTTTAAAAAAAATACTAGTTTTAAAACAACTGTCTGTTCTTCACTCAGTTTAGAGGAAGGCTTCCATTAGCTTCATTATATGTGCACCTTGGTATGAAATGCCAAAAGAGCTTTTATTTATCAGCAAAGCCAATTGTTCCATTCCCTTGCTGAGCTCTGCGAAGTCAGGCTGTGAAAAATTCTTAAACATAGACACATTCAGAAGATCCTGCATATCTACAGGGAATTATCTTCACCTTCTACACATCCATCCCTGACCCTCACCACACCTTTCTGGTAGCTCAAGACAGAGTCCGCTGACCAGTGCTTTTCTCACTRTACACCTCCATTGATGCCATTGGCCAAGTTTGAGCATTACTTATGATTTGAAATACACCCTCCACACAGTATTTGTAGGATTTGGGGGTGATAGTAACAATCATGACCACTGCTTTGTTAGTCACTAAGCGATTTTAGGATTATGCACTTTAATAATCTTTGCACAGMGGATTTTGACAAATACCAAACTGTAAAGCCTCTTTTTTCAGAAGCTGCCCATGTAATAGATTATTTACAGGTCACTGTTTTTTCTTGCTCTGTATTTTTCTGCTTGCCTCAACAATTCAGTATAATCAATTCATTCAACTCTTCATGAAAACAGAGTTGAAAATACTTCAGAACATGACTCTTGCCTTCTCCAGATACCTCTCTTTACACAGTGCACGGTTTCTATCAGTACATGTTAATCAATACAGACTGTAAATCTAAATGGAGATTATTCAAGATGTTGCACAAGCTTGCTGGAGTCTCACTTATGCATGTGGTGTTTTAAAAACTAGGATTCATCTTTCTGTCAACAATCTCTCTGTTTTGATGGGGAGACCCTTTTTCCCATGTATAACTAGGAAGATATGCATGTGTTGCTATCAGTGGTTGAAAATCTGATCCAATGTTAAGTGAATGGAAAGTGATGGAAGCTTCTCTTCCAGCGATTGGTTATATATGTGAACAAGATTTAAAATTTAAAATTTGATATGGTTAAAACTGTGTTTTAAGATTGTGCTTTCTATTGCAGTCCTGGTATGTGGACTGTGGGAAATGCTGCAATGATTTCTACATGTGTGAAAACCAAGTAAAAGAGAAATGTCTGGGAATAAGCAGCAAAAAGAAACCTGACACGGAAATGGATAYTTGACCGCTTCCATAATATAATGAAAATCTTGCAGACTTTTTGGATTTACTGGAAGGTGATTTCATCATCCCATTGTTCATGAATCTCACCTCTCTATGGATGTTGTGTGAACTTCAGGGCTCCTTCAACAGGAAGGATGCCTATTATGAGAATTTTTTAATGTGCCATCCCATGAGAATGGAGCAGGATTCAATTAGTCCTGCATTACATCTGTGGAGGCAGCGTATGCACTGGCAATGCCTCACTTTGTGGCCTAAGATCAGAATTAAATCACAGTGGAAGACTTTTTTTGTTGTTGTTAGACAATTATTAAGTGGCTGTCACAATTTCAGGAACATGAGATTCTGTAAACTGTATTGCAAAGGCCAGTGATGCTTAAGCCAAAAGAGGAAAAATCAGTTTGAATCCAGTTTTGTATTTTCTGACCCCAGAGGAAATTGGCATATGGCTATTTTCAAATCCTTATTACCTTTGTTTCCTTAATTATAATTTTAGGAAAATGGATACTTATGTCTGTTAAGCCAAAAAATTTAAACTCTGTTTTTTAAAAAAAAATTGCATAAAAATGAAATCTAGTTAGAGGGCAAAGAGAGAGAAAAGGTTTCTGCAAAGACAGTAGGGTTGTTGGTTTTGGTGTTTTTTTGGGTTTTTTGTTTTTAATAATTGAGAAATAAGATAATTTTATTTGCAGTTGACTAAGTGCAAATATTTCAGATCCGTAAAACGCACCTTTGAATCGCAGTGCGGATAGATGGACTCCTCCATGCCATTAGTATTCCGGGTTTGGGATGTGCCAGCTAAATGCAGCCATCCTCTGGGAGCTTGCTGTAGCCATGGCAACCGGGCTGCAGCTCCAGGAGCTGTGCGGGACTGACACCTCTGGAGCACGAGGTGCGCGATCCTTAATCAATGCGCTGCTTAATGACCGCGGCACCGATCACCCGGCGAGCAGGCCGAGGGAACCCGGGGGTGACGTGCAGTCAGTTTTATCCGGCTGGAGAATTTGCTGGTGGTTTGGAGAGGTCAAGTCTTGCCTCCTGCGGTGCTGCCAGAGCTGGAGCCCGTCCTGGGCAGCTCCAGCTCTGGGTGGGATGGGCAGGAGAGTGGTGCCAGCCCTGTCAGTGAGGGCTGCAGCACTGGGGGGACACTCTCCATCCAGCCTCTCACGAGTGACTGAAACCTCTGAAAATCTTTACAGGGTGTGGACTCAATATTTTCTGAGCATGAGAAGAGCTAGCTCTTCTCAAGGGAAACTTTTCAACGGTTTTCTTTTTCCCAAAACAACCTTGTGTAAACAATATTCCTTGTGTAAACAATATTCCTTTCCCATGACAACAGGTGTTGTTTGCTATTTGTTACTGAGCCAATGGGAGAGGTGTCTGCCTTATGGACCAATAATGTGTCTTCTTAGCACAGCACGTTATAAAAGGGCTGAACAAATTGTAAATAAAACCTTCTGATTTCTAAAGCCTTCTGACTGGACTCAAGCATCTTTATTTCGTGTCCTATTGCRACAACAAGGCATCTGAATGTGCTCAAAGTACTGAGACTGAATACATACTGTGGCAACAAGCAGCTCATAAAACTGAGTAATATTTGAGTACCTAATTCCTTTGAATGTGTCTGGAAGTCCCAGCTGAAGTGCAGTTCATTTTCTCATTGCTTATGATGAAGTCCAAAATTTAATCAAAAGTAACTCACTGGAATTAACTATGTAGGATTTTCACTCTCAGTTGGATGTCGACGCCAGTGCTTATAAAGAGAGAAAAATGAAATGGCATCGTGAAGAAGACAAAATGGTTATGGCCTACCAGAGAATGATGGATGAGGAATTAGAACCATCGCGAAAAATCTTCATCTCTTAGTAAAAAATAATGTCTTCTATCAATGAAGGTCAGTATGGATCAGAATTCTATACTGATGCAAATACAAAGCCATAAAAACAATTTGCATTTAATGGAATGATGTGAACAAAGTATTCCRGAAGCTGAAAGAAATATCTCAAGTAATAATGACAAATATGCCAAATAAAGATAGTAGGATTAAAAAAGGATAAATAATGCCAAAGTCAGCTATGACAAATACACAGCAGGTTAAAATTAAAGGAAAATATGAAAATGTAATTCATTCATCAAAGGAAAATGTATTTCATCCAAACATATTTATTTTGATATGAAAACTTGATGTATTCTGAAAAATGTGATTAAGACAATTGACAATTTGAATGTTTTGTTTTTCCAGGCCAAATGTTCTTTTTTTTAAAATCCAAATCACATAAAAAGTTGTGTATATAGAGATAGATAAAATGATTTACATGTTTTTTCATATACATATACATATACATATACATATACATATACATATACATATACATATACATATACATATACATATATGTATGTATGTATGTATATAGTTGTGGCCCTGCCTCCGTTAGAGGCTTACTCTTTAAATCTAGTTGTCAATTATCTTGAACCCAATTAGGCAGAAACTGTAGTCTGCAGAAAGAATTGAAAAATGAACTACAGAGTGGAAAACATGTTTGCTATCAACACATTTTCTATCCTCTCCCTCAAAAGACARCAACGTATTTTCCTTAAATATTTGCAAGGCATTTAAATAAGAGGATTAATTTAATTCTGAAGAATTTGTCCTTCCCCTACAAAAAAATTTGTACTGCCCTTCTTAAGGTTCTGCTCAAAAAAAAAAAATAATTTCAGGTTTAAATCACAGAAGCATCATTAAAACAAGCACACAAATCTGAGAACTTTGTTTTCTTATGTCTTTTTGTTGGCATAATACGACTGGCTGACAGTCAGTCAGAGAGATTTGTGTAACTTCCAGGAGTTGTGTCTAAAGGTGCTTCTTTGAGATTTAGTCTCCCCTTGACCAGGTCAAAATGATTCACACAATAGTGTGGCTTTGCAGYCCAGTTTCTCCCAGTGTCTTCTTGCAAACTGTAAGGCTGCATTTATATCTGATTTAATCTTCTGGTGTAATCCACCTTGTGTCTTTCTCCTCTGGCTGAAAGCTGACTTAAAAATGTTGTGAAAGTCTTACACCAGATTTCATTGGAAGTAGTGTCATGTTACTAAGCCCAAATTTCCTTGGCATAATAAATTATGTTGACATTTAAAAAGTATCTCTATTTTCACTAAAATCAGTTTTCTAATAAACTACCCTAATTACMTTTTCTATCTTTTTTTAATACAACGTGCTGAGAAAACTGAAGTGTCATTGTTAACAGCTGTTAAGTAGTTTATTTCATTAGAATATAAGGCCTGCACAGTTTTACTGAAACCACCGTGAAATGAAGATCAATTAARTTGCAATCACATCACATTTTTTTGAGTTGGATTAGATAAAGTAGACAATATTGTAAATAGTTTGGGTTTGGTTTTATTTCTGAAGGCAGATGCATTCTGTTGTTTCCAATATGGTTATTTTATTTCAGTGCCTGAGACAGATGTTGTGTAGGCACAGAAAGCTACACTTGCTGTTCCAATGTCAGCATAATTATCCTGCAAGAAGGCATTGTAGTTCTTTTAAAATAATTTCCATATATCTGCAGTAATCTGCAGAAGTTCCCCTGTCCTTCAGATTTGTAAGAATAATCTTCTTTCAAAGTAAATCTTCTTGCTTATCTTTCCTTGGGTTAGTCTATTTTTTTTTTTTTTTTTGATAGAAGAAGTTTGCTTTTCTAATGCAATTGTTAATGAATGAGCTGCTTTTCAGTAAGTTCTGTTTTGCAGCTTTGGATGTTTTCATTTGTAGTAGATGTCTGAGACTGAACACAATTCTTTCRAACCAACGAGGAGCAGAATTCCAGGTCTGAAACTGAGTCTAGTCAATACTGCACTGAATCTTAACAGGCRTTTAAAAACATGAGCGATGGTGTTTGTTTGCAAGGCTGCTGTGACACAAGGTAATGTGTAAAAAACACTTCTTCAGGATGTGGAGGCCCAAGGCATCCATAAAAATGATCTGGAGGCCTTGAGYCAGAAAATCGTTGAATATAAGCCTAAATCTACCCCAATGACTTTAATTGCATCTTCCGAGCTCAAGTGAAGCAAATCCTTTGCATTTATCCCAAGAAAATTTTACAGCACTTACTTTATACAATGATTGATCAGTAAATGCTTTACCACTTCTTGTTCTACCTGCTCTTTGGTGTAAGCAGAACCACAACTCCTCCTTGGTCCTTCATCCCCATCTCCACACGGGACAATCAGTTAAACAAACCTGCACAGTGCAAGGTTCCATCTGTCYAATTCACACATTAAGATGATTTCTGGGGATGGCAGCTAAATGAGGCCAGGAGCTGTTGCTAGTGTTGTCAGCAGCCAGACAATTTTGATTTAAATCTGAGTTATCAGTAGTGCTATATCCCAACTATTACTCACTGAMTTAATGCTTGGGTAGGATGCACGTTAATCTCATTTTTCCCACAAGGTATGTCCTGGCAAGCCCATTTTCAGCTTTTGTCAGTCACAATGTATCTCTCATAGTGCCTGTCTTCAACATAAAAACTAAGCATTTGTAATACAAATCTTCTGTGCAATATTATGTAATTTTTATTAGAAAAAGTTTTACTCTCCGCRCCTAAATAAGAAAATGTTTTTAAAAAAAGCCCCTCAAGTGCAGAAATGTCTTGGTATTATAAATTCTTACATTAAACACTAAAAGTAAAAATGCATACATAAAGAAAATGTAGTGCTATCCTGTGTTTTAAGACTATTACTCCTGTGATTTCATTATCATAGTTATCAGGTTAGATTACCAGAATATTGCCTTTGCTATCTGGGAGTCCCATAGGTCTTAGATTACCTTCAGAGATGAGGGTCATRTTCCCTTAACTTCCAATAGAAGTTATTTAAACAGCTACGAAATATTGCTTTGAATTCTCAATAAGTTTCTTCTTTCTGGTTTGCTTGCTGATTATGCTTTGGTGTTGCATTGTTTTTTTCCTGAGGATTCCTAATCTAAATTGAATTCTGACATTCTTTCGCTAGCAAAGACGTGTTTACAACTGTTGCCTAATGAAATCTAGGACAAAATATGAAGAAAATTAATTATCCACTAATGTGAACTATCTGCAGCTAATTCAAATTACTTCTTTCATCCATTCCCTTCTAGACCTTCTGAAGAACAAATACTAATTTTTCTAGACATCAGGTGTCTAGCACGAAAAGCTTTCTAATTAATTAGTCCTTTTTTTAATGTTTACATCTGAGATAATTAAAGAATAATGTGATAAAGAATATCCAGGAAGATTAAGAGCTTTTTTTCTAAAGCAGTATTTTTGCAGACAGTAACACAAATTGAAGAGTTTTCTGCACACGTTTGCTTGAAATGATGCCCTTTTATTTTTGTGTAAAGGAACTCACAGCCGTGAGGTGTTAAAATGCTGATCAGAGGTGTGTCGCTACAACAAATAAAGCCTTTTTCTTTGTGTTAATGTTCTAGGATATATTCATATTCTTTTATTTATAATCCTGTTGGAGTAGCATTTCTATTGGAGACACAATACCACTYACCTGGCCAAGAAAGCACCATGAGGAATTTCAGCGTCTGGTGCGACCTCCCAAGGAAGGCCAGTGAGCACAGACTGGTCCTGCCAGTCTGGTTTGGCTTCTGTGCCTCTCCACAGGGGCTCTGTGTGCAGGGATGGAAGATGGGAGAGCAGAGGCAAGCTGGAATGATGACATTTCACCAGATTTGCACCATGAAGATGTACACAGGCATAAGGCCAGAGCCTGGAGAACATTGGTGCTGTCACAGGGCTGCTGTTGTCACTGCCTCTGCCCTGGTCACAGGGCACAGCAGAGTCCTTGACACTGATCAGGGAAAGCAGTGGATTGTGTCAGTAAAATGCTTTTGGAGCTAAAAAATAATATAACTAAGGAAGAATAAAATGTTTAAGAATCCACAGATGCGAAGAGAAAAAAGTACTTCTGTTTAAGGGAAATTTTGGAAGAATTGTGGGAGAATKGATTGTAAAAGAACAGAGATAGTGCTGCAGACAATCTTGCCCCTGGTAAGTTGAAGCTGTGTCAGAGAGGTGACCAGCACTGAAGGAAAAAAGAAGCAGGGAACGTTGATTTGTAGTGACCAGTCACAAAAGGGTAAAAGGGCACACAGGTCTCATGTGTGTCAGAAGGGTATAAAAGGTCATACTGGGGAATCATAAAGTGCTAAAGCTTGAAACCATTCTTCTTGTTAGTTGTGAATCCTCTGTCAAAGAATAATCTAAAAAATCATAATCAACTCTTATGGCTGAAGCTAATGAAACCACTAAAAAGTAATCGCTGCCTGGGGAGGCAAAATTATGCTGTGTGAAATCAAACTAGGGTGTTTCTAATTGTCTTTGTGYTGCATGCCTGCATAAATCACATATTTTCTATATTATATGATTTGCCATTATCAAATTTTAGATRAAAACACAAAGCTTATAATTTTAAATTCTGATTGTATATATGGTGAAAAGAGATACCAAATTAATTAAGATGCTGCTCTGAGTTACATGTATTGTAAAATAGCATTCTTTCTGCTGGCTGTTGCTATTTACAGCRTATATAGATGACAACATATTTGTAAGATTAATCAGTAAGGAGTTACTGTGAAAACTACCTCAAGTTTCTACAATTGTTTTCTTCACAATATGAATTATGAAAAAATAATCCTGTAATAGCTTTACAATGTTTATAGTTCTACAGAAGAAGGRAATTTTACTTTGTTTAATATTTTCAAGGAAGATTGTCCTATGTCTTAGTTATATTTAGAGGTTTATCTCAGGACTGATTGAACTGTAGAACCATTCTTTCAAGACTCTCATTAATTTTCAGACTTAGGCTGCCAGAGAACCGCAAGATAAAGTTATGTTTGTTTTCATATTTGAATCTGTCCACATWCTTCTTTAAAAAAATCATTTTTAAAGAATTAGTGAAGTTTTCTCTGTATTCACTTAATGAWTTTCTCATGTAGAATTACTATAGTAAAATTCTATAGTACAGGATTTTTAGTGCATTCACATTTGGTGTTCCCGTATTACCGCTGATCTGCCACTGCCACGAGTTGTTCCCTTCATCATTCCTTACTAAACCCCCTGCACAGGCAGTGATCACCTTTTAGTGGTTTCATTAGCATCAGTCACTTTATGTGCTGGATTTGTCTTTCCTCATCACTTTGGAATAACCCCATTCTCCTCCCTCTCTCAGCCTCCACATCCTGTCCCTCATCCTGTCCATGGCATCCACTTTGCAGCAAGGAAGAGGAGCAGCCTGYTGTGGGAATTGCAGCATCTGGGCTCAGGAGTTCATCTGCAGGATCCAGCCCAGCCATTCCTGCAGAGCAGCAAGGCCTGGCCTGAGCACAGCAAACATCACACAGCTTGCAATGCTGTCATTCCCAGAGAACTTAAAATAATGRAAGCCTCTAAGCTGTTCCCGTACAGAGCCACGTGCTCTTAGCTAAAGGGTGGAATGACACTGCTAGGTATGCTCAGAACACAGTGATCAGGGAAAAGTTCTACATCACATTAATAATAGAGGAGGCTTGTTTGAAGTAATGAGGGGTTTGGGGTTAGTTTTTTTTCTTTTTTTTATCTGCTTTGTTGCCTGGAGAGCACAAAGTGAAATTACGATATTTTGGAGTTTGGATTGAAATCATATTACTTGGGAAAAGACTGCATTAAACCTCAAAGGAGCTTATGCCTTTAAAAGCATTGCTGAAGTTTGCAGTTTGGCAAAATGTGCTTACTCACACACTTCAGTTAAAAAAGACAGCTAAAAATAGTTAATACAATCAGAATATGCATAAAGTAACTTTAAGGTGTCAAGCTATCATCTCTTTTGACTGAGACCTGAAATGAAAGCTAAAAATGTTAAAGGTCAGACTGTGACACTCCTAATTTTGCAAGGTAATGTAGGTAAGCAGTTTTTGAATTTGGGGGCTTGTCCCACCTATGTGTAGCTATATCAAAATGAGTGTGTAAGGTCCAAGGAAATTGGCTAAACTCTAGACATACCAACTGAGATGTTTTCCCCATCCCAAGAGATTAAAATGAATGCAGGAAGCTGCATAAAGTCAAGTAGGAAAGAATCACAGTCTGAATAGTTTTAACTGTGGGAAAAAATCATTAACTACAAGAATGTGCACAAAATTCATATTAGTCTGTTGTCTTTTAGATGCAGAAATTTCCTGTTGGTAAGCAAATGAGAGAACACCTGAGATTCCCAGTGTAATGGTAATTCAGGAGTTGGAGCATCTGTGTCAGATGAGATGATCAGCATTCAAGTCAGAGGCCAAAGCTCTTGTTAAATATTTACTTGTCTAGGTAGGAGCAGAAACTTAATACCAGAACACCTTTATTTTGTGTACCTTATCTGTTAAATTAATGACTATTCTGGATGGCAGAATCTTGGAAAAATAAATCAGGAAGACCCTCAAGGCAGAATAAATTACAACTGTGTACCTCCTGACAAATGTTTGTATAATTGYTTATAAAATCCTCTAGTGATAACTATGCCATGGCTACCCCAGGCAATTAATTTCACTGTTTCTTCCTTAGTACCAGAGATTTTTCTCAGTCTCTAAACTGGTGTGTTAGTGTAGTTTAAGCCCTTTGATCTTTCACTTATCTACTGTAACTATCAAATTGAAGCATTCCCTGCTCTTTTGTTCTTTCTTTTGTTATGCTTCCTAAATCTCTGATTATCTACCTCAGTTTGTCCCTGTCTTTGCTAAAGCACAGTTGACAGCTTCATTTGTTTCACAGAGGCAATACTTGCTGAAGCCTTGCCCAAGGTGACTAGAGAATTATTGTGACAGGGATTTTTCTCTTTATTTATTGGGTGTATGCACGTTTTTATGCATGTGCACTGTGGTTTGTATGTTTTTATGTCATATATGTTTACTAAATGGGCACAAACATTTATAACATTAATTTTTTTATGTTTGTAATGGTGTGACATTCCTGCCATGTGCTTCACATAGGAAAGAATTTAAATCTGTTTTTAATCTTTATCAATTTAGCGCCAGATCCAGATTTTATTGATTTTTTTTTCGGTTTGTTAAGACCACTGTGAATTCTTGACCTCTGCCCCAATGTGGGGCATGTCTTATTTTGGTGGGAGGTGCATATTTAATAAATATTCACTCTCTTCCTTTCTTGAGGTTAATAATGAAAATGCTGAATAGAAGACACCAATGAATCATCCTCTGTAACTTTGGTGAGTAACTTCTACCATTTCACAGTAAACTATTATTAATAATTCCATAAACCTGGTTGTCCCAAACATTTTTGTACCTATTCTTCAGTACTTTTCTGATGATTGTGCTTCCCTGGTTCACCTAATAGAATATCTTGTGCCAAAACCTCTACAAGAATTGATATACAGTTATTTCTTCCTTCTTGAAATGACTTGTTGCCATGTTGGAGAAGAAATTAGAAAATTAGTTTGATATGATATGTCCTGGACTAAGACATACCAGCTCTTGGGCATAACCRTGTTTTTCAGATTCCTTGTTATTTGTGACCAGTTTGGGGGTGAAGGGAAATTTAATAATTCAAGTATGCTTCCACACTTGTGGGTTATGGTTCCTATATTCCTTTTAATGACAGATACTGCAGATTACATTTTTGGCTTTGCAGTTCCTCACAGATACCTAATGAGCTTTAATATGTCTGGTTTGTTGCAGCTAGTTCAGTGAGTTCATCAGTCAGTACGAGTAGCATGTTTTAATCTGTTTTTCTTTATTCCAGACTCTTTTCCCTGGTGTTAATTGTTCTTTCCACCCACCTGCTTGCAGTTAACTTTTTGAAGGAAGGATACCTTTGTGAGATGTCCWGGCATTCTGATAGCTTTCCTTCTACAGTCAGTACTAGACTGCCACATAATTCTCTTAYTCCTGACACCTGCAATGATTTCTTGTTGTCTTTGAATTCTTTGCTGGCTTCTTTCCATCTTATGCTTTGACATTTCTAATTTTCTTTTACATACTCCTCCTGTATTTTTAGTATAACCTATTTCCACTTTCGCTGTGCTTCCTGCTTTGGCTTGACACTGGTGAGGAGCTTCTGATGTAGATATTTTCAACTTCTATATTGGGATAGGTAATTTTTTGTGGAACTGCCACTCTTTGTATTTTTTTTTTCAGTTATTGTTTGCTTTCCCAAAGAATTTGCTGAATCTATTGATTTCCTGAATCTATTCTATTGAATCTACTGAATCTGTTTTCTTTTCTTTAAGTCTATCTGTTCCTGTTCTGCTATCCAGCCGCCTTTCCTTCCTGTTTCATTAGCTCTTACCATCCCATGGCCATTTTCATCCAAACTGTGTTTCTCTTCTTTTCTTGTTGATTAAGTATACAACAGTCTCTGCACAGACCTTTTTCTGCCTTCTGGATGTGCATGTGCATCTCTAAACCTTACCAGAACCATATTTTACAGATTAATCCATGCTGTACTGTATTCATTCTGGTTTTAAGGGTTTTCTGGGTAATGTAAATTAAWACCTTGTATTGTGCCTTGGTAGTTGTGGTAATTGTTCGGGAAAGTTCTTTCCACTGAATTTTCATGATTTAGTCATCTGCAATGGGCATTAGCACATTGCCAGACTTTCAGCAAGGGTAATTTCCCAAATTTGGATCTCAAGTGTCATGCATGAACATGGTGCTCTTTTCTATAGTGCAGTAACATGTCTAATTTACTAAGGTTCTGTACTGCTAGTCATTAAATGCTGATTTTTAAGTATTCCTCTTCAGCTTCTCTTGTTTATTCCCCACACTTCTTGCATTAATGTATAGGTTTCCCAAGCATTGGGTAGATTAAGCCATCATTTGACTCATTTCCTTCATACAGCATGTTCAAGCTGTTGGATTTTATGCTTATATGTGGTTTTCTCTTCATTATTGCAATCTGGAACTGGCAATCAAATCTGATTTGGGAAAACTTGCAGAACTTGTAAGRAGTTACTGATCCCAATGTAAAAAATACTGTCATAAATCTTGTATTTGCTGTCTTGACTTCTGACTTCAATAGCAATGGGCAGTGTTCCAAAGCATGTTCAGTATTTACTGAAACAAAAAAGAGGGAGAGACTGTTCCTGCATTACATGATGTGAGACTACACCTTGTACTAACTGAATTTAAGTGGTAGTGGTGGGAGGGAAGAGGAAGCTTTTAGTCATGGTTTTTAGACTGCTGCATTAAGTTTGTTCCTGCCTCCTTGGTCTTTCAGAACAGCACTGCTTTTAGGGCTGTTTTTAGTTACATTATGTTATCATTGAAAGTCAAGTAGACATTTTCCAAAGGAAAGGAAAAACATCCCTAGACTTACAGAGTGCTCAATTTATCTTTACAGATACGTGCATGAATTTTGATTTTATGTAGAATTTTCATTTACCATATGTGCAAGCTTATTTAATCATCAGTTATACTATGTGTTGTCATAAACAGGCCTCTATTAACATGTTTTTTATCTTGCAAATATGTGCTTTTCTTTTCTGTTCCAGTTCAGAAAAAGTAGTCATCTTAGCACTTTCTGCAGTGAACATCACTGATTTAAAATAGTTACTTAGCGCACGGCAGTGTGACAAATGCAATATTGCTTGACTTCAACAAAGACATTAATCATCTTAGAAAATAAGAGGTATGAACAGCAAGGCACATTCTGTAATTTTGAAGATACAAGGTAAACCCTAACTGAGCTATGTTCCTAAATATTTATGCTCCAAGGAAGTATGAGAGTCGAAAGGCTGGTGGAGTTACAAAGATGAGAAAAACATGTAAGACCATGGAATCCAAGAGGGCTGAGTTTGGCAGGGACCCCTGAAGATTATCTCGTTAAAATCCCTGCTCAAGGCAAAATCAATTAAGCAGGTTGCCCATGACTGTGTMGAATTGGGTTGGGAACATCACCAGTGCAGAGAAGCCTCAGCCTGTCTGGGCAGCCTGTGCTATGGTGTTTGTGGGATCTGATCAGTTTTACAGTAGGACACTTCCTTATCTTTGACTAGATTTTTTTTTTGTTTCCATTTGTGTGCTTTTTCTGTTGTCTTATCACTGGATACTGATATAAGAAAAAAAAATTTAATCATGAAGAAGGCAAAACACTGGAACAGGATGACCAGATAGGTGGTGAGTGCCCCATCCCTGAAAACACTGAAGATCAGGTTGGGTGGGGCTCTGAGAACCTGATCTGGTTAAGAACCCCTCTTTGCAGGGGAGTTGGACTAGTTGACCTTCAAAGGTCCTTCCCACCCAAATTATTTTATGTTATTCCTGTTAGAAATTCCATTAACTGCTTCTCAGTGGGTAGATATAACTCTGCATTGGTTCTAGTGCTGATCATATTTCGACAGTATGGGATGTAATGTGTCCAACGTGACACCATGATCCTGATTATGATACTGCTGGGTATCTATTGTCAGCATATCTGCTTTATTGCCATTTAATTCTCTTTCAGGAGACACTGTGGTGTTCCCTGGTCATTTCAGTGCACAGCTTTTGTCTTGGCATGTACTGTAGACTCAGCAGGCAGTGTTAGAGTCATATGGAGTTCCACTCATGGAGCACAGAGAGACTCTTGTCAAAAAATCTTCCCAGGTAACAACTGCTGTGACTGGTGTAAGTGAAATAAGAGAGAAAAGGGGAAAAGGTGTTCTGAAAGGGAGTGCTCTTTGTCATAAATGTAAATTGAGAAATTAATTTATTTTCTTGTGAAATTGAAACCAGAAAAATACAGGCAAACAAGTTGATTCGATTTGTAGATCACAACCAACCTTTCCTTCTATCATGTTTAAGCACTGAACACATCTAAACAGTGCTGAGAAAATTGAGTTAGAGAGTGTGCACACAGTATTTACCTACCATGATGATTGCACTTCTGCTTGAATGGGATATTTAGCTAACAGGAATAATTTTCTCATTTATTCACACGTGAAGAAAAAGACATATAGAATTAAATCTGAAGAAAAGCTCATGAGCTCCTGTCTTGAGCCTTCAACTTCATTGAGAGTATTGGCCTGTCTGAATTTCCTGGCTGCTTATGGTCTTGGTTTATTCTGACCATTAGATCAAGAGAAGTCTTTATGGCTTTCTATGGTACAGCAAGAAATAGAAGCCTTGGTAACTCAGACTTATTAGGACTGTGTTTGTGTTTTGTTCTAGATGAGCAATATTTTCATTTGCATTAGATTTTTGACAGCTGCTTTAACAGCAACCCTTTGACATGTATTTTAAGTAAAATGAATACTTGAAATCATAGCTGTAAAGCATGAAAGTTTTATAATTTTTAAGTACATATAACAGACAAAGTTGTCATTATCTAACAATTAAGTTGCATGAATTATTAATTTTTAATAAAAAATAAACTTCTTGTTCTCTAATTAACTCTGCAATCAAGATTGCTCCAGTATATCATTATATCTCTTAAGATTTCAAATCCTAACTGGGTTTCAATTGGTATCATATTAATTTTTTTTTTCCTCTGGAATGTATAATTAATAAATGTGCAGGTTGTTACCGTGATTGTTTTCCATTAGCTAACTATACAAAAAGAGTATGCCAAGATATATGAAAAGCTGAGTTCATTATGTTTTTTAATTTGTGGAGCTGTCTCTAGTGCTCACTGAAAACTAGACCCTATATCATGCTTTAGCCCCATTGGTATGCATGAGCTGCTGTGGAACTTTGAAGAGATTTACCCCTTGGCCAAGACATTATTAAGTTCTCCACTGGGATTTCTTTAGAAGAGCAGCCTTGTGTGAATCCTGGCAGAGGGATTTTTCCATGGAGCTTGATGGACTTAATCCCCTAAACCCCAGTGAATGTCAAGTGAGTACAATGGATGCATAATTCCAAAGGTGTTTTTGGAAACTTTCTCAAATAAATTCTAAATAATAAAAGAGTAATAAAAAACCTATGGTGAATCCACAGATTCATGCTCACATTGATTCTTTCCCATTTCCAAAGTCCACTCTGCTGGCCAGTGGGCTATAAAATCTACGTGTGTGTGTTTATATATATATAAAAATATGTATGTGTGTGAATCCATGTGTGTATATACAGGTGTAGATGTACATATATACAGGTGTAGATGTACACACGAGCAAGGCTGGATAGTTACCTCCCACATCACTGCACCACAGTCACCAAAGCGGCATTTCTTGCAGAGACTTCGGCAGAAAACTCCTTTGTAGATGGACCATTTGTAAATTGCAGTCAGGAGAATGTATCAGACATGAAGATAGAGAAATGTAATTAGTGACAGACATTCTGAAGTCCACATAAGTCAAACAACACGTTTCCAAAAAGTGTTTTGGGACAGCTCTAAGGAATTTTGAATGGTCAGTTCCTCCAAAAGCCTAAATTTAAAAAAAAAAAAGTGCTCATAAATGTAAAAGTGTTGGTTACATATTTGACCTGATATAATCACACCATCCTCTGTGAACAGACAAAATTCACCACAGCAGAGGCATCCTGGTGACTATCCATGTATTTTTATGCCATTTATGGGAGTGCATATGAGTAGTGATTATGAATAGAACTAATCTCTCAAAACCACCCATCTCTTGCACTTTATGTGGCCAACCAAACAAAAAACAAATTGGCTGCCTATTAAGTGGACTTCACAGAACAGAAAGAACCCTGAATTATGAACAAAAACTGGATATCCAAAATTTTTAAGTGCTGAGATTTATGACACTTTCTTGAACATTCAGTGTTGTGGATATTGAAATAAAATGCATATAAAATTCAAATTTTATTTTATATCTGCTCAATTAGATTATAGATTATCAATATAGATTATCATACCATGTACAAGCAAAATTGATCATAACTCCCTATATATACCTACATACATATATTTCCTCTGCTTTCATGGATAGTAAAATTTATTTAGTGAAGGTAAAGGTGATGAAGAATCTGACACTTGGAAACAGGAGACAGTACAGAGTTCAATTATTGTTCAAACATATAGTGCTATACTGTCTTCCCTGGAGTAGTTTTTTTTGCATGATTGTCTTGTCCTGATGTCAGTGTCAGCTGTTTGCCAAGGGGTGGTATAAATATGGTGTTGTGAAGGCTGGTTACTACATGGGCAGGAAATCAGTGACATGAAATCTCTCTGTATTTCAACTATAAATTACTTAATTAATATCTTTTGAGAGAAGACCCTCAAAAATATCTAAGGTATTTTCTTTGGAAAGCTCAGTCTCAAAGGAGTGATAGAC
Source organism: Mixornis gularis (assembly GCA_003546035.1). Classification (NCBI taxonomy): domain Eukaryota; kingdom Metazoa; phylum Chordata; class Aves; order Passeriformes; family Timaliidae; genus Mixornis; species Mixornis gularis. Next base: position 3,853,009 of record QVAJ01000024.1, read on the forward strand.
TCCCAATGAGAGATTCTTCATTAAACTGTGAATAGAAGTAATCCAAAGCAGTAGTTGTGTGCGAAGTTGAATATTTGGCCTCAGTGAAATAGTGTGTAAAGAAATGAGCAGCAGCACTTTACTGTGACACCAGTGGTACAGCTGGATATTGCAGCAAGAAACATGTATGAAGTGTGGTTTGGAATGAACTTTGGGCTTTGAAAAGGCAATAACCCCTGCACAGTTCTCGCTCTCTGGGACAAACCTACTTTTCCTTTTTGATAGAAAAAAACCCCAAAAAAACCATAGGGGTGAATGCCTATGCTAAGACCCTTCTCCAGGGTCTATGTGAAAAGGACATTTTTTGGGAAAGTGATGCTAAGCAAAAAGACTAGACATTCTTATTCTTGGATAATGCTAGTTAGGTAAGATTTAACATGTCTCTCAGAAATGCAAAATCTTCCTTTACTCTACTTTTATGATTAACTCTGAGATTTTAGTCTTGCTAGTGGCTGATTTTCCATAAATTTGTGTTCTCTTTTGCTTTGAACTCTTTAACATCTTTTCCACTAACAGGGTGAAAAGCTTCCTCAAAGTTCTTTAGCAGCAGTCTGAACTTTATGACCTTTTAACCCAAGATGAGTCAGTGCTAAAGGAAACCAACACAAAGCACTAAGCTGACATGGTAACCTATGCTTTGTCTCAGATTTTGATTGACTATGTTAATACAAGGTCAGTATAGACCATTAGTGCTTTCAAGTCAATAAAATTTGACCTGTTCGAGATGTACATAAATGATTTTCCTTTATACTGGAAATTCAAAGTGTCTGTGTGAATCTGTGGTTTGTAACAGCTTTTAAACAGAAGATTAAACAGCCCACACTGATACTGATCTAACTATGAGAATTAGTTGGAGTGGAATTTTTAAAGTCTCAGGGAGCATGAAATTTGCAGGTATAAACTGAGTGTTTATTGCTAACTTTTTTGAAGACATTCAGTCACCAATACCACATTCCAAACATATTTAAAGCCTTCCTAAGATTAGTACCTCTATGTTTCATGTACTGACTTGTGCATGTTCTATGTGTAACTCTAGTGACAAGTGGTAAAGGACTGCTCAGTTTACAAATTCTAATACATTCTCATGGGAAGCAGAGTCAGTGCAGTTTATTCAAAGTATATCTATATAAGGACCCCACCATATAATAGTGAACCTGTGATATCAATGTAATAGAAAAACTGGAAGTTCTAACCCTCTGGTGCTCATGTACATCTTCCTTTCATTTGTTCTTTCTATCAGCTCTCTTTTGTACTCTGAGAAGATTCTCTMTCCCACTCTGGATTATTCCCCAGTCTCTGTAGCGCCGCTCTTCACTTGGACTCTCATCACCTGCTAGAATTTGGATGCAGCAAGTCCACTTAGATTAAGGCAGCACTCTGAGAACACAAGGGTAACCACTATCTTTGAAAGAATGGATGATTCTCTTAATATGAGGGTCAAGACAACACAGAGCAATTAAAAGGACATATTCATTATATGAGTCATTGAGAATGTAATGAACTGCAAAGTCATGGTGCCGTGGAAGACAAATTTCTCAAATTCATGTCTGGTAATTAGAGAACAAGTTCCTTCTTCTATTATTATTACCAAGCGGCATTTCTGATTYCACAAGATCTTCCCATAGTGCTTAAATTCCCTGAGTAATACTCAAAACTCACACCAGATTAGCACTCTGTGTTTTGTTCTTCATAACATTTGTCCCAGCAGGGTAATGAATAACCGAAATAATCAGTGACTCCTTTTGCCTTTGCAGTAAAAGCAGCASCATCTCTACGCCGTGTACAAGGAACATCCATCAGAAAGAATGCAACAGCCTTGACAGGAAGGAAGGCCAACTGCAGCCTGGCCTGTCCAGCCTTCCTGCCCATGTCAGCTGCATAGCTAAGTGACTGTTTCTGGAAATGATCCACAGGAGRGAGAATTGTGGCTCCCCAGCCTTCAAAGTGCAGGACAAGGCCTTGTTAAAGGGTTGTCTGGGCTCCCCAGGGTGACACAGTTGATGCCGGTCACCGGGTGGGACAGGTACCCCCATAAGCAATCTGCAGAACAAGGATCTGTCTCTGAAGCATTTCCAAATGAAAAAAAAAAAAAAATACTGGCCTAAGTATATTAGATGGTGATATATAAAGAGTAATTCCTATATTAAAGCAGTATCTTAACCCAGGGGAAACTAAAACCCCAAGTCTGAGGCTGTTCTATTAGAGGTTTTTTTTGGTTTTTTTTCCCAAGAACGTCCACTCTGGAGCAGACCACTCAAAGRCTCTAACTGATATGAATGAAGTACAAGATAAAGTACCATTGGGCAGTAATCGATGATAAGATTAATACTTAATGGGAGGTATGTTAGGTTATTGCTTAGAAAATAGGAGAGCTGCCTGGATCATTTGGCAAATTTGGAATGCCTCATTTTGTGGAAGTGTATGACAAGATAAATTTAAAGAGAGTTCAAGTGACAAGTTGCTTTATTCTCATTATGGTYCTCTTTTTGTATTAATATCTTCCTGTGTAATATTTAAGCTAGTATTTATGTATTTTGGAACAAATCTAATGATAAGCAATTAACTAGTGGTTTGATTAACTAGCAGTTAGTGCTAGAGGTGAGAAGTTCTTGGCATGGTAAGAGACTTTCAAGTTCTTCTAGTTTCACAGGTAAATGTATCCTTGYATAAACAAACACTTTCTCAGAAAGTCTAATACTCTGTGTCCACCTGGACCAGATTTGGTTTTTTGTRTTATTAATCATTGAATATCAAATACGTGAAAATCTGTAAAACTTGCTCTGGAAAGACCTGTTTTCTCCCTACAGTTTGGTTTGGGCTTTTTTGGGGGATTATTCTTTCRTTGCATCCATCTCCTCAAGGTCATTCTTTCAGGAATCTGTGTACCAGAAAATAAAAGCCTTCATGGAAGGTTGCTGAGAAGAGAAATAGAGGCAGATGTTTTGCAGCATGAGCTTTGGGAAGCAAATATAGGTGAACAGGCAGGCCATAGTATGCCCCATGCAGATATCTCCTTAATGGAGAGCTGCTTTCCTGGGATATGATGAATAATTCGAGGTATAGATTAATTCAGTGGCCAATGAAAATATTTCCCTCTTGAACTGCCAGYTTAGTGGACCACTGCCTCTGAAACAGTGCTCAATACTTTTTGATYGGAAAAAATGTGCTTATTATTTGTGTTTTTCAGGAGTAAGAGGACTCTCCATCACTGCTGACAGTGTATTCATGCATTATTTCATTCACTGCTGCTCCTGCCTACTTTATTCACTGTGGCTCCTGCCATATTGTCCTTCTGTCCATGAATTCTTGCCTGATCACTCAGGGATGGGCTGGCAACCAAAGATGTATGTGCCTTTGGCTTGGGTGTTGCAGAAATCAATATTATTATGCACATACAGTATGTATGTATAGGTCCTGAAAAAATAATATTTTGTCCTAACAGACAAAATAGCATCTTGGACAAAGTGCAGTGGAGTGGGTCAAGTATTTTCAGTGTCAGTGGTAACAGATCTGTGTAACATCTCTTACTGAGGCAGASTGTAAYAGGAACAGTTAAACAGGAAYTAACCTGTTTGAAAAGGGTCTGAAAGACAGTGGTGGCTAAAATCAAGTGAACATGTCATTATGTTTAAGTGGTGCTGATGAGATATTCCTTGTGCTGAGGTGGGTAGGGTGGAAGGTTCCTTACACCTTTTGCATAAACTTGGGATTTCTTGTGATGGCATTCTTGTTGTGAAGCTGAGGAGGAAGAGAGTAGAGTATCTGCAGCAGTGGGGTGCAGATGGATGAATATCTGTACAGACTGGTGGCTCCAGCCCTCTGACTCAGATGCTCTGTGGAACTGGTGGCTGAAAAGGTGACAGTCCGTCACCCACTTCTTCTACCCACCATAATAAATGTATCAAGTCTTTAGTCAAGCAACAGCTGGCAGAATTTTTGAGAAACAGTTATGACTKCTGATAGGAGACACATGTTCATGTGAATGAATAAATAAATGGCAGATTCCAGAGAAATGGGCTCAGCGTTTGCAGATCACAACAGGACAATAACCAGACTTTCCTGAAAATGTATGGACAAACGAATGTGAGGCACCACTTCTGCAGCAGGGATTTTGTTTCTGTTAACACTGAAAATACTATTAAATGACAGTTATTTTAATAACAATTTGTATCTCTTTTGTGGTTTATTTATATGCTTACATTTTTTAACTGATTGATCTATTTTTTTTTCTTTTGTGATTCTCTCTGACTACAAATATACTGTCTAAGGCACTTACTTCAGACTGGTAAAAAKCAGGGTTGGCCCTGCGTAAAAGGTGCAAAAATTTGCTTAGGAGTGTCATGAAGTGTGAGAATAGGAAAAATAATACCTATGAAACATATGTTTGTGCTTGATAAGTAAAAAGGAATTATTTCCTCAGTGAGTCACTCTTCTTCACAAGCATGTGGGTGACAGAAGTTTCACAGTTATGATGTAAAATCCAGAAGATTTCGAACTCTTTGCTACAAAAGAGGAAATTATGCAATTCAGTTTTGGATTTTTTTCCAGTGTAGTTATCAGCAGCACACAGTTCAATTATCATGGGCATTATATAAAACAATTACTTTCTTGGAACTATTTTGAGTACAAATGTAATAATTCCTCTGGAAAGAAATGACACATTCTCAGGATCGAATCATTCCATTTYCTGAATGAGAAGCAACTCGTGAAGTAAAAACACCTCTGAAAGAGCTGGTCTCAAATCTATTCCTGTGGCTTGGTGCAACCCCTAGTGAAGTCAGTGAGAAGTCTCTGGTTGAGAGTCTCAGAGAATTGGATACAATGATCTACATCTCAACTTAGTGTGAAGATAAAGGAGAATGGGTACTATATGAGCTGCTAAAGAACATAATGTAATAAGAATGAAATACCAAAACAATTCCAGCCTTTCAGGCTTATGGAGCAGGACACTGCACCCTGTCAATTCCTTTCAGGCTGCTTGGCCTTACCTAGGCCTCTCCTCCATTTCACTTGGTGGCACATGGCATTAGCTCTCCTGTAGTTTGGTCACTTTGTCTGTTTCACAATATGAAAGCAATTTTTCTTAAGGGTTGATGGGATATTTTGGAGGTGTTGAGCCAAGCACAATGTGACTATTCTTGGAGCAGGTATGGATACTCTCCCCAGCACACACTGCAGAATTCCTAGGGGACACTGTAGACAYTACATGTTGTGGATGGAAAGGAAATTCGGCCTCAGACACAGTCTAAAGGATGTATTAATCAAGGGATACAAAAATGTCATGTAGATTCTGTGTTGGCAAAGTGATTTGAGTGACTTGTGTGTTGCTCACTTTACCTGTATGAGCTGGCCACATACCTCAGGCTACTCCTGCCTTCTTTGAGCAGCAGCTTCTGTTTAGGCATCACAATGGTTTTATTTCCTGATGTTCCTGGGAAAGATGATTAACTCACATCCCTGAGTGGGAGTCACTGGACAGTTCAGACCATGTGCTTGCTTTCCTAATTGTTGATCTGGCTGAATGACAGGCAGCAAAAAGGTTTAAAGTGTCCTGCCCTTATTTTTTACATTTTAACAAACCTGAAAATYGAGATATTTTCTAATTTCAGTTTTGAAGATCAAACTACCTGTTCAATAACTTGAAGTTCTGMCATCTCTTTTTGCTCTGTTATCCCTTAGTTGCCTGGGAGGTAATCAATTCTTATCCTAAAAGGCCCAGTCTTAGTGTGATGACTGACATTGTAAAATTGCTTAGCAAAATTACCAAACTCAGTGGGCTCTATTTCTGTTGTCCTTACACAGGCAAATGCTGTTGGCCCACTAATCTGGACATGTCCAGGAAAGGGAAAGCTTCTTTACCTTCCTGAATACGTGTCCTGTGCAATCATTCAATGGAGATTTTTACCTGCTTTCCTGATGGTTACATAAAGCTATTGCTTTATCATTTCTTTGCTTCCAAAAAATACATGTTTAGTTAGGATTTTAAGATACAATGCCAAACATTTGAGGTTAGAAAAAAAAAAAAATCTGGGACATGTTGATGAACTAGAAAATTGAGATAAATGGTGTCACCTTTAACAAATGCATTCCAAAATGTAAAGGATTCCAAAATGCAAAAGATAGCTACCCAGTTGATGCAATCAAGCTTTTCCAATRTAATAGTGTTTTTAACAAGATTCGGGGCCCAAAACTGACATAGCTGTAATTAAAGTTCTGCAGGCTCATCTRCCATGCATGCACACATCTGTTATTAAGTCTGCTCTACCATCAAGTTGAAGAAATACACTCTSAAGTGCATTTATTTTTAAAGTCAAATATATTTATTCAAAGGAGAGAATATCAGACAGTTCCTGCAGAGAATGTGACAGGAATTGGCAAATTAAACAATGTACCTAAAACTTTTTTATTTCATTTGTTAGCTATTGGTGATCATTCACCTGTAGGGTTTTTTCTGTTGCATTTATAAAACTRTGATTAATATGATATGAAATCCTATTCTGCTTATATCTGAAAGAAAACAGTGCTTATAGTTTGAATGCMTTTCTGTATGTAATCTTTGTGTAACTTTGCACCCTCTTACTTCATTCCCTCATTTGCAGAAATGTATTTTCTGTTCTGTCCCCTTCCATTTCATTTTGCTATGCCTGCTTTCTTATTCAGCATAAATAACCATTATGCTCTGCAGTCATCTAACTTCATTTATATTAGGAATTAATACAATATACCTCCAGGCTGTCTTCTCACTAGCCAGAACAAAAAAAGGAGCCTGGCTTCAGCTCCTAATGAATCATTCCTTTTTGGGGGAAATACAAAGTGCAGTTCACTGAAATTCCATTAAAATCTTAGATATCCATTAAAAGTGCAAGTGCAAGTGTAATACATTTAAATGCAGAATGGAAGACAGACTGGGCRCATGAAAAATGAATGAGCACTTACAGAAATGATTGTGCTCATTTTAAAAGCTCTGAAGGTTACTCTGGAAGAACTCCAAATGTTGTGACCACAACCACCTCTCAGTTTTCAATACTGTGCCCTGTCACAGTCATGAACTGGAAATGGGAAACTCACTTTTAAAATGGCCCCATTGTAGTCTGAATATTGCATCACCCCAGGTCCYTCTGCATGGTCATCTTTGCTCTGGGTTGGTCCCTTTAGTGTAACCTCTACTCCTTGTTTGTACTGGAGATGCTATCTTAATATAGTTTTACGATTTCAAGATTATTTTTAGCTAAAAAAAATAAATTTGAAATATAATTTCTATTTTCTTCCCCATCTGTGAGCATCAGATAATTTCTATTTTCTTCCCCATCTGTGAGCATCAGACCAGTTATATTTCTCTGCATTCATTTCTGGTTTTCCCCCTTTATAAAGGTGCTACAGTTATGTAAGTGCTCTAGCAGAAACTCTCTAGGATATACCAGTAAGATTTCAGCTTCCCCTTCCATATGGTTGGTAAATTTGTTTTTACAACTGGAATTTTAGACTTTTATTCAAAGAGGAGCTTTCAATATTCTAACGTACTAATTKAACCAGTAATAGACTCTGCTACTGTCTTTCCTAGTCCCTTACACCTGGTAAGGAAATTTTTGATGACTGTGAGGCAGGGAAAGTGAAGGGACAGAATGCTGATCATTAAATAATCATTTAATCATGCAAAAATTATGTCCCACAGAACAGGTTTTGACAAATTTCTCACCTGAAAAAAAACAAGGAAGAAAAAGGTTTTTTTCATCTTTCAATTTTGAAACATTTAGACCAAAAACATCAAACAGATTCTGTCCTGTCAATGGCAAATGTCTGGGAGTGACTGGAGGTTGGCAGTCATTATGTCTACAGAAGATTCTACTATATACATGTATATAYATAKAKRSAGAGAGAGAGAGAGAGMGMGCTATATGCAATATGTTATTCAACATTCATTCGTATAATTTTAAGTTGCAAGGTGAAATACTCTTATTTTTCAAAATAAAGGCTCCTCTCTAGTGCTAAAGTACAAAAGCAAACCAGCGTTTCTAGGCCTGGATTTATCCCATCCTGGCATGGAGATCTAAAATAGTTGAGATGAATCAGGACAAGCAGAGCACAGAGCACATGAATCCCTCCATGGTATCTTTSAGTAGCAGATTGCATACAACTAAATTTAGGTGTCTAAATGTAGGAAAGCAATTCCAATGCCTTGCCATGTCTTCAGCCTCTCTCTCCTTTGCTGCAGAGAGGCAGCAATTTGCTGCTGCACCACACAGATGGTGTTTTCTCTGCCCACTGCCCAGTGACAGCACCTGAGGGGATGGCCACAGGCTGTGCCAGGGGAGGAATGRCCTGGAWAACAGGAAAAGGCTCTTCACCCAGAGGGTGGCTGGGCACTGAACAGCTCCCCAGGGAGGAGGTCACAGCACCAACCTGACAGAGCTCCAGGAGGGTTTGGACAAGGCTCTGGGGCACGAGAGTCTCAGTGTGACCCTTGGGGATGGGGCTGTGCAGGGCCAGCACTTGGACTTGAGGATCCAACTCAGCTTATTCTGTGAATATCTGCTGAATGGTGTGAGAAGGAAAGAAACARCACTCAGCAGCTCCTCCCTGGTTCAAAATTACTTCAAAGAAATTATCACCTATAACTGGCACACCAGAACAGAAAGTAATGAAATAAACCTCTCCTTATTCTTTGTTCTGSAGACAAGCTTTGGTTGTAATATTGAAATAATGCTTTATTTAATACAGGACCTTGTTATTTTATGTGACATTTTAATCAAACATGTTAAGATGGAAATGGAAAGATTTTAAATAATTATGTTTAATTACTTAATCATCATTTAATCAAAATCATCTTCAATGGTAATGATTATCATTGTCAGTCCTTTTCTCACACATACTTATATATATCATATTGGTGTGAACCTTGATTGCTATGCTCATTGAAAACCACATTGTAATTTTCTCTTTTAAATCAGCACTATACCCCAAGCAAGCGAAGAAACATCTCAAATCCTTTATATTTACTGGTTATATCTTCAACAAATGTTATAAACAATCATAAACCCTCTAYCTTTATACATCAATTCTGTGTATTAACCTGTTGTTGAGGATCTAACAGCCAGTCATTCATCAATACATTCATGCACATCAATCTGTAGCACGTACTGTCTTTTCAGTTAGAAGTATTTAAACCCAACACAGTCCATGTTTGGGTTTGAGTCCCCTTTGAGATGTTGGCTGAGTCACCACGCTCAGGCTGTGTCTGTGTTGCAGCTGCTGGAGCAATGYTGTCTGAGCAGCTGGAAAGGGGCACTGGAAGCCAGAGAGCTGCTGGGTCCTGGGGCTTGGTTTGGGGTAGGAGAAGCTGCTGAGGGAGAAATTGGTCCCTGCAGCACTCTGGGCTGTCTCAGTTTAACTGCTCCAGGGATCTGAGTGGAGCAGTTTAAGTTACCTTAGCTGGCGGGGTGCAGTGATAATGTATCTCACTAATTCCAAGTCTGGAAGAATTCSTCAAGAATTAGCAGAGCTTTTTAGGTGAAAAGGCAAAATAAACAATGGCACTGATGAACCCCTTCAGTTTTGCTCAGTTTTTTAGGGATGATTGTTGAAAAATCTCTTAGGCAGCACAGTGAGGTTCAGCTTCAGAACAGAAGCAATGTTTGGGTCATGGCACTTCCTACATTTCCTGCTTTGATCCCGTTCTGAGCCCTACAGCTGGAGTGGTCTGAGACCTTCAGAAAAGGGCTCCAGTGTCGCTTGGTAGCACAGACACAAAATGGAATTCTCATTTCCATAATACTGATACAAATCATTATTAAGATGGCACAAAGACACAAGTTATCATGGTTAAAAGTTTGGTACCGACAAACTGATTTTATACTTTTGCAACACAGAAAAAACCTTAGTGCAAGGATGGATGATCTCAGAGTGAAAACAGGATGGCAGGAAGAGGAAGGGAGAGTGATAGGGAAACAGCAATGGTCATTTGCTGGAATTGTCAGTGATTGCATAACCATGGAAAAAGCTTCTGAGGGTGCTGAAGCTGAAATTCTTATGCTTGTTCAACAGCATAAACAGATTTGGGGAACAGCAAATCTTGGAGGCCACCAAGATGCCTCAGGAGTAAGAACCACTGACTTGGGGATACGGAGGGGGACTAGGGGAGGCAGCTGTTGTCTGCCTTGGTGCAGAACCAGCTGGTCCTGTCAGTTCCTGACCTACCTGCTGTAGMACATCACCTTAGATCCACTCTCCTTCTGAGGAGGTCCAAGTCCCCACCATCTCCATTTCTTCWCATTATTCCATGCTTACTCAATATTTGAACCAGTACTAAATATTGGGGCAGGGGGACAGGTTAAGACTTCATTATGCTGTTTCCTAGCAGCTTTGCCAGGTTGGTACTTGATTTCAGAAAGTTCTCATAAAAATATCACAATACAAGGTTGTAGTCATTCAMCAGGGAAAGAAAAATGTACATTCAATTCTTTGGAGCAGCTTTTTATATTAGAGCTGTCAGGATTCATTGGCATGAGTGGAATTCTGGAGGTCCAGGCCTCCACTAGAAGTGAATAAGTRATAGCAGCAGCAGAACAAGTTATACCTCTCTTTACCTTTGTGTGTATTTTAAAGAAAAGGGACGAGAAATAAAATAATGCAAACATCCTGAAATGGTCCATACTTGGATGCTTTTCACCTCTTCCCAGCCTGTATTTATGATCAACAAATYCAGAATAATATTAGTTCAGAGAAAACAAATACCTGATGTAATCCCCCTATCAGTTCCATGACTATATTTTCTGTTTTATTCTTCTGTGTGGGTTTCATGCTGTTTGTATTCTAGTCGATATAAAAAACAAAATGGAAAGATTAAAAAAAATATTATCACACCTAAGAGATTCATTCCTGTATCAAAAATCCTTGACAATTCCAGTCACATTGTGTCCCTTTTAGAGCTGCAAGGGCTGTCACTCATTTTGTGCTGTAACCTGGCATTTGAAAGCTTCCAGCTTGCCTCTTGACATCTCCCACTCTGTTTAACTTGTTCAGCTGTGCTTCTTTCACAATAATGTATGGCCCTRAGGAACTCATTCTTTTTATACCTGTATTTAACTTAAACCATTTAAGTTCTGGTTTTCTGTGAAATTTGCTCCATTTTTTTTTTCTCTGCGATCAAACATTATTTAATTAATGCTAAAAGTCTTAAAACATGTTAGTAAAATTCATTGGGATTCTCTCAATTTTCCTTGCAATGCCATACTAAATGGGAAAGAGGTCTTATTATACAACCTTATTTAAAATATGCTAATGAGGATGACTTCTCCACTAAAATATGCATTTTCCAAATTATCAGGCAGAAGCATTCTGTATGAAGTAGTTTGTTTTCTTTCACATTTTAAATTAAAATGTAATTGGAGCTTGGTCAAAATTTGCTGAAATTGAAGATTCTCTGCCCAGCAATAACTTAATTAAAAATAAATTAAGAGTGGGAGAATATGTAAGATGAAGAAATGGAAGATGTTCTGTCCTCCAGGAAAAGAAGAAAACCACTCAGGTATAGTAGGAAGGAGAGGAAAAGAAAATACAGTCGGTGCTGCTGTTTGGATATATTTCCTTTTCTGATTTTTGATACAAGGTTTAACTTGCTTAAGAAACACTTTTCATTTCTGTTGGTGGCCTCTCTTCTTCATCCTTTGGAGGCTGAGCACTTTTGGGCTGTAGTTCAGACACGTGCCAACATGTGATGGACAAGGGCCCCTCACAGCAGCAGCTACAGTGGGCTCCAGCCAAGGAGGGCAGCAGGACATACAAATGGTGTGAGCTGGGCAGGTGAGGACAGAAAGGAAAGCAGACAGTGGATTATGATGACTGATCTGCCTCCCAAGAAGGGAAAGGTTAGAATGGGTGACAAGGAACCTGACAGGGCATCATGGGCAGCCTGTTAGGAAAATTAGAAGCATAGCTGCCTACACATCTCTGGTATTCCATGAATACAGATGCTTTTTCAGAGAACAGCTCACAGCAGGGAACTTTCTTCTCTCTCTGTGTCATATATAAGGAATCCATAAAGACTCAGAGCCTGAGATTAGGTAGGTAGGATGGAGAGTTCCTGTAATCTCAGCATAGCTGTTGGTGCTTTGCTTTTCTGACCATCTCTGTGAATTTTGGTGCTGTTCTACTCTTGTGAACACACAGGTAATCATCACATTGGTAAGCACAGACTGCAGTTATCAATTAGCACAGGATTCATTGAGCTTACCAGAATTCATTAAGTCACAAAGAAGAAAAGTGATTTACTAGTCAGGCAATTAGGAAATAAACTCTTCTAGGTAGTTGACAGGAGAATTGTGCTCTATAGATGCAGACCCTACAGAAATCCTTATGAACAAGCTTTATATTTGAGTGTAAAGTCAAACAAAGTAATATAAAGCTATTGGGCTGCTTAGCAGATCAGCACAGATAGCTACTGTATATATTTATGCAGCCTGTTACCCTTTCCATTTGAACAGAGGGATTTAAGTTCCTCTTTTGATCACTTAAGGAGAAGTGGTTTCCCAGGAGGTCTCATTAAACTGGATTGTTTCAGCATTAGTCACATATTTCTTTAGCACGTCTTTGCTGGTTGTAGAAATCTCAGTGATGATAGACAGAGCAAACCAGAGGAGATTTCAGCAATATTGTGCCTACTTAATTAATCTTGGTGGTGTTCTGGAACTGCATAGCTGCAAGAGTAATAACAAAAATAAGCAGGAAGTGTTTGAGTAGAAAATGCCCATCCAGAAATATCTCAGGATATCTGAAGCAATATAATTAGACTCTGAAAAGGTTATGAATAGTGTGGTAATTGAGCAACTAGGAAAATAAAAAGGAAGAAAATTAAACCAAAAGATAATGATTTTGTGCCATCAGTTGCAACATTTTGACACAAAATAGAACTCTGCTCCATAAAGTCCCGTTTCCAAGGAAAACACCAGAGCCTGCAAAGATGCAGATGTGTGTGATAGCTTACAGTCCTTCCATGCCTAGAAGGCCCAGTTGAGGCAGATGCTGTGCTCTGCCAGGCACTGCATGAACAAAACAAACCATCTATTTCTTTACAGAAGATGATGACCCCGGTTCTTTGAAAATTACATCAAGAATTTATATTACTGTGTAAAGGCAGCAATCCTGTAACTGTTCAAAAGCAAATAATTGAAGAAGGAGGATCCGAAGGCACCCTTTTTTCCTAAAAGCAATAAAGTGTAAACCTCACTCATTCATAAATGCTGTGCCTGTCTGAACAAGATTTCTGCCTCTCTATAATTGGGGTAGTACTGCTTTTACTCACAGCTGGTAAGCCACCAAAAGCAATTTGAATCAATTAGTCTGCCTTTCTGTATGAGATATTTAAATTTCATGTGCTAGTTTCTGAACCAAAGCCAATCTATAATTTATTTGAATTAAATCACTGTTCCCTCAACTTCCTTTGTAGGCCCTTGAATAGTTTCCAGAGTAGCTGCTGACTCCTCAGTCAGAATTTAGGCTATGTCAATAAATCTTTCCTAGTTTAGAATGAATTTGTTTCTATACCTCAACAAGCAGGGCTGTGAAGACCTAAGGATCAAAAGTGCTTTTATTTTGGTCAAGAATAGAATGAATTTTGCTAGTAGTACTCAAGATGTTTTGGGGGAATATCCCCATGTTGCTTCTAAATAACACTGGCAAAACATTGATTTGTTTTGAGGCAGAAGAGAGACCTTCAGGTTATGTTGTCACTGTAAACTGCTGGGAATATTTGTCAGAATATATTTGACAGAAGGTGGTCTGTGTTGCTGAGTTAAAGGCCAGAAGAGTTTAGGGAATGGTAGGTGAATAAACTGAAGACTGAGTGCTTCCAGCTGAGAGTTAATATTAGGTGAGGATCTTGTGCCATGAAATACTAGAAAAATACAGCACTCAGAGCAATGAAAAATAACACTTGAATTCAGTGAGGTGAATTCAGACAACAACTGGTCTGGAAGCTTAAGAACATAAACCATTAGAGAGCAATGGAGCCCTCATGGAAAAGCAGGAAATCTTAAGGCACATGGCTGGAAGAAAAGTCTGGTTGTGCTTCGTCTAGCACTGAACCAGCTACAATAATGAGAAAGGGTGAACTCATTGAAGAATCCTGCAGGAAATTTGTCTGTCTTCTTTTATATGTGCATTTATTATGTATTTTAAACGATGCAGTATATCATATAAAATACATACGTAGCCCTGGTTTCGTGCCTGAGGTGTTTTGGTCTTCTGAAATTCTTTTCCCAGGGCATTTTCTGTAAACAGGAGAAATGTTTTTGTAAACTGTACTTATGTAATTCATTCCTTTTCCTAGGAGGGACTTCTTCTTGATGTCCCTCTGGTCTGACCAATGGGATTGAAGAGGTTTGCCTGTTTCACCAATCAAATTGGTCTGTGTGAAATAGTATAAAAGGGAGACACATCCCAAAAATAAAAGAGTCATTTCAGCCTTCTGAATCTCAGAGTCTGTGTTATTGTGGTGTAAAACAGCATCATATATGTGTCTTGTATCTGTGTATACTCTCACCTGTGCAGGTGACAGACTATACTGCAAGTATGGCTGCTAATACAATATTTCCCTTTGTAAAAGAGATTCAGCCTTTTCTAAGAAGAGGAATTATGATCCTGAGCACAAACTTTCCTTTGCCTGAATATAACAGTGTTGGTGGCTTTATTAGCAATAAATAAAAACTATATTACCTTTTCATTTGCACAGAATCATAAAATATTATTTATCTGACTCTGGGTATGGTAGGGAACAGCACATGGGCCAAGTCATGAAATTCAGATACAAAATGTTATCCATTGACATATTTAATAGCACAGTTTTATTTCTGCTATGCCAGATCCTCGTTTGCCTAAGAAAGAGTGCTATCAACCTCCATTGTGGTGTTAATTTGGAGGAAAATAACACCTTTAGAAATGTCAAGTAGATTCTACTCAACAGGCATTGTTAATGGCTAAATAATTTTGAAAATAACCAAGTTAAAGAGGTCCTCAAAGGGCTTTTCTAAGAATGTTACAACATTCTTGTTCAAAATGGGAATGCAAATATGTTTTTATTTCCCCTGGTCATGGAGGTTGAGAGGGAACTGGAACCACGGTTGTGACTAACATGGCAAAATGTTTGATTTTGTGACCATGTCTTTCCATGGCCATGATTTTAATCTGTCACTATCAAAAGATATCAGCAGGGTGTCCTTACAAAAGCTTTGGCAGCAGCAGTCAGAATCCTCTGTAATGAACTACAAGAACTTCTAATGCTGCTCATCCTTACAATGAGCTGTTCTAAGATTTTATTCCTATTTGCTACCATTGAGGGGTTTGTGTCTAATGTAAAAAGGCAAATGAATACTTTTCCACCTCATGCTCCAAAGCATTTTCTATCAATGATTCTAACTGTCATGATTTGGCTGATGTTAGATTATCAGTTTTCTCCAGTGTATTTGTCTCAATGTATTTCTGAGAAGAATAAAATACTCTTAAGGGTAAGCCAGCTAAGAAATACTACTACACTGATAGTTTAGAGAAATGCTCTCAAGACAGCTGAGGAACGGGAGATTGAAAATATAATGCAGTTTTTAAAGTTATTATGAGAAACTTGAGGTTTTAACAACAAGCAGTGGACAGGAGAGTACAGTTTTCCCTTTTTCAGCCAGGCAGTCCAATTCCACAAGGACCCCCTGAGTGCCAGATGGTGGTAGAGTGATTTTAGAGCATCTGAAGGACTTGGCCTGTTGGTTTACAGTCAGTCATTCATTGTTTCAGTGGCGACTCTCAGCCTGAACTCTTATATACTCATTAATTAGGAAAGATTTTGAGAATGCGTTCTTCACTGTGACAGTTCAACTGGTCAGAGGATTCTCTCTTCAGATATATCTCCCTTCTTCAGAAAGACGAGATGAAAACAAGTTTAGATTAAAAGTGCTTTTGTTTTCTTTCTCTTCCTTCAGAGCCCAAAGGAATAACCAGCTCTGATTACTGGGTAGGACTGGTTACATAGGGAGCCCTGGAGCACGTGGCTGGAACACACACCTAGGGGCCTTTGTCAAATTATTTAACCCTTTTTAATCTCAGCTTGTCCCCCTCTAAAACAGAGGGGGGACCAGAAATTTATCCTTCTTCATTAGGTTTATCATTAAATTCCCATAAGTGTTCACAGTGAGCATACGTGTGCCCTGAGTTATCCAAGATGGGTTTTTTTGTTTGGGCTTCTTTTTTTTTTAATTTCCTCTGTGTTAGAAAAAATCATATGAATAGAAAATGGCTCAAAGAGAGTGTTGAGAGGAGAGCCTGGGGAATGGCTCTGGATGAATCCCCAGGCAGTGGGAAAAGCTGCTGAACAGCAGTTCTCAAGGAACAGGCTGGAAATTAAGCAGGCAAATAGCATCACAACCATGGACCCCAGGCAGAGGAAGGGTCAGACCTCAAATAGTATTGAAATTCAATAAGGACATAAAACATGCATCATTTTTCCTGCTCTATCTATCAAGACTGCTTTCTTACTCATTTGCATTAAATGGATACAGCTTTGGAAATATTGCAACATAAAAACCAGCACACCTTCAGTCCCATGGCAATTAAATGTTCATTAACAAATCTGTATCTTCTCCTAATTCACTGTTGCCATGCATGAGCAGCAGGTGAATGTATCATCTGGCTTGTTATGATAGTGTTTAAAAGGAACGTCACATCTACTTTTCAACTAATTTTTCTCATTATGTTTTGAATACAAACGAAGCATTAAGCTTGGCTGCAACACTTTGTGGGGCTGAGCAGTGGAAGAAATCAGGTGAATTTTCAAGCCAGTTTAAATTCCCTACAAGTTCTAAAGATGAAGAGAAGAGGGAAATAAATAAAAACTCGTTTATTTTGTCAAGTTCCTCAGTCTAGCTGGTGAAGATCACTAGGCTCACTTGGTCTTCAAACAGTATCTACATGAAATTGCACAGGGGGATGAATATTGGAAACTGCTGTGGAAAACCCAAGCACTTAATTGTGTCTGTTTACGGAATCACAAACTACTGCAGAAGAAGTGAATATAAATATAAATATAAATATAAATATAAATATAAATATAAATATAAATATAAATATAAATATAAATATAAATATAAATATGTGGCTATAATTCAGTGTTACTGTATTATGTGGCTGTAGATGTTCTGTTGGCCTAGAATGTAGAATATACGCCTGCCAACTTTGATCCAAAAGATAGTGTGATACATAAAATAAGACATCACCCTAGAAATGAACCAATCTTAAAGATACAGATTGAGTGGAGGACAGGTTAAAAACCTGCTATAGGTTTTTAGATACAGTTCATTGTCAGTCAGGTGCATCAGTCACAGCTTGCCAACTGTGTTTAAAGTGAACTCTTTTAACATAACAGTCTATATGCTGCAGGTGCTGGGAAATGGTACATGAAGTAGAGAAATCTGCAATTTCTCTCTTTCAATTGAAGGCTGATATTTTAATATCAATTATTACTATGCTCATGTTATTGTTACTGGTATGAATGAACAAAAGAACAAATCCTAATTGGTTTAAAATCACATTAGTCTGACAGCCTTGATCATTGGAGAGCTGCAAATTAATGATTTACAAGCAGTTAATTTATTCCTTCTGGGAAGATGTGGAAACTATTGTTTTCTAGATTGCAATCTATTAGAATTTAGCTAAGATTAACATCTCAAATGAATGACTTGCTGTAGAGATGAATTTGGTGTGATTATGGATACACTTACAAATCAAAGGAGAGGTGACAATACAAGATATTAATATACCAATTCTTCTTCCAGAAAGGCAGTAGTGTAGAGGTTTGTAACAGTGAGAGCTTCTCCTGCAGGGACAGAAAGCCACAGGGGCAGTGGCACAGAGAGCATGGCTGGAATGGAGAGAAATTCCCATTGCCTTCTTCCTGGGGGTGAAATTCAGGGCCATGAGATGGAGTACTTGCACTTGGGCCTTTAATTATTTGATGTTGCTGCTGATTTGTCTGGGAGGGTTAGACAGCAGGGGACAGTGTGAGCTTCCTGCTCCTCCAATGCCAGGGGAAGCTGATTTCTCAGCCCCTCTTAAAACCATGGAGGGTAACTCCTCTGAGGATGGGATAGATGCAAGGAAAGGCCTTGATAGGACAGTTATTTAACTCAAATTTTGTTATAATGGACCAGTTCAAGAAAATCTATTCTGGACAGAGGATAAACAGCTGCAAGTATGTGTAAGATTTTTTTCTTTAAATGGTGTTCATCAAACCATAACTGAAAGAACTGGAGTGTGCAGCAAACAAGCTTCATAACTCACTCCCTTGTCCCTTTATTTCATTGCTATCTCTACCAAATGGTAACAGCTTTGTTAAATCATCAAAAATTCAAGAATCCTAAAGTAAGGAAGCAAAACCTTAGAGAAGTAATTTTTTCTATGTTCTTTGTGTTAGATTTCAGCAGGCATCCAATAAAAATCCCCAAGGTCCTTAAAAGACATTAGACAGACTAACATGGATCTTGCCCTTACCCCCTTGTGATGCTAAATTTGTTGCTGACAACAAAGATCATTGCTTCACTTTTTCTGCTTATATTCACATTTCTGGCATAATTAAATTCTGGAGTCTCTGGTTTTGTCATGGAGCCATGGCAATTGCCTTTAGCTTGAATTATGTTATGACTACACATAAGAGAAGTAATGAAGGATAAGGTAGATTCCAATATCACTATCATAAAACATGAACAGCACCAAGGTGGTTTAAATGCCTCAGTTTGCAAGATGCCTCAAAGAAATAAATGTTACATAAGTACAGAAATGAACAGGAAAGAAAGATTTTGAAAATGAGGTAAACATGGAATGATAGTAGAGTATAAAATTCTTTTAAATAAATGTTAATCCATGTAAATTTGTGTGGCAAAACCCCCACTAGATTAAAAAAAAAAAAAAAAGAGAACCACAAACAGCAGCAGGTCAAAACCAAATCCCTAGTGTTCCTTGCTATGCATAAATTATTATTTCAAACTTCTGAGCAGACATTGGCATATATAGAATTGACTTCTGAGAATATTGACTTGGCTTAATTTACTTGTGTCATATCTATAATTGAAATGGGGAGGAAGAACTTCTCATACTGATTCCCCACAGGGCCCATAACAAATGCAGTTACTCAGATTCAAAGTTCCATGTTGATGTATGATTTCAGCATTGTTTTTAGATGTCATTGGTTGGTAATTATTTGTCTGGTATGATACAGGTGTAAAGTACAATTCCAATTGAAATGATCAGTACTTTTCCATTGATGTTTTCATAATTTCCTAGATAAAATATTTTAACAGGAGCATCTGAAACTTTAAAAAACACTTAAAAATTACTTTTCAGAGATCCTAGATTTACTCTGAAGTTTTGGAACCATATGGCAGATACTTATGGTCCTGAGGCTTGCAAACTGATTCAGAAATAGAACAAGAAAGTTCTTTAGACTTTTGATTTAATTATTACATGTGGGAAGAAGTCATTTTACAAATTTTTTCATTTTAATTTATTTGTTTTAAGTGGAAAGTTTGGACTTCTGCAGTTGTTCATATAGTCTATATTGCTTGATTTGCAAACAGCTATTGTTGCTAAGATACAAAGCACTGAGCAATCTCTGTTAGTGTGCTGATAGGTTTTTCGAATCTTTATATTTTTTACCCTATGTTACCACTTAGAATAATAGCTAATCCTAAAAATAAGTTCTCATTAATTTTCTCTTTGTGGGTGTTTTATGAAAAGTATACTTCCTGGAGGTATATCAGAGGTAAATGTGGAAATGCAGAATAATCTGAACTTCTCAGTTCCAAGTGGTAGGGCATGAGGGCAGCCCTTGATGTCTGAGCACCTGCCTTCCCAAACTCAAATTAAACTCAACTCTGTGTATGTCAGAAATAGTCCTCAGCTTGCTTTCTTCTCAGCAGGGAGCAGCTCCTCACATGTATTCCCCTTTTGCAAAGCTCCTGCAGGTGCCCTGGGGCTGCAGGGAGCACTGTGGGGTGGACAGGGCAGCACAGTGGTCACGGTGCCCTGGCAGGAGCAGGTGGCACCAGCACAGCCTCGCTGCTCTGGCCCTAGCAGAGAAGGGGAAGAACAAGGAAACTAGAAATTGTTATTTGTGTGCTAAAAGGCTGAATCTAAACAGACTACTCCTGCATTTGTGATATCGTATCTACTGCAGCACTTAACAATCCACTCCTGTCGCCTGCCACAACACAGGGACGGGGCCATCCAGGTGTTCTGTCCAGGGACTCAGAGCTACCAAGTTGAATACTGGAAAGACATAGGAATCATTCTTTAAATACTCTGAAATGCTGTCATTTGGTCAGCTTGTTTGTCACAAGTTTATGTGCAGTCAGCACCTGCGGAGAAGATGGAAATTGAACTCTGCCACACAATTTAACATGTGTCTGAAAACAATGTGCCTTCCCAAAGCCCTGAACAGGCAAACTTGTGTCATCTTTTACTTCTGTTGATGTCCTAGTGGTGGAGCTCGTTCTTTGTGAATTTTAAAGCAGAGGTTTTAAGGAATTTCCAAGTGATGATAATGTGAACATTTTTCAGTGAAGCCTTGTGGGCACACAGTTTGTGGTGATTGGGAACGGGGCTGTGGCCGAGCTTCATCCCTGATGGGATACAACAGTAGGACAGGTGAACAGTGTTGAAGGCAAAGGAGCATGGAATGCTGAGGTGTACTGACTGATCACAGAGGGTAGAGAGGGCACACAGGTGTAGTATATGTAAGGTGAAGGGTATAAAAGGCTGTACTGAAAGACAATAAAGTGCTGATGCTTGGAATCTTCTTTGGTGTCAGTTGTACCTCCTCTGTCAAAACCTCCTCCTCCACTGAAACATTTTTGTATGATTCTTCTTTTTTTTTTTTTTTTTAACAGATGAATATCTGTGAAATGGTTCCACTTCAGTGGAATTCTCTATTTCACTAGAGAATATTATCATATTCTCATGATAACTTAATTTCACTGGTTTCCATAAAGTTCCTGTAGGCACCTAATAAAGCTTGTACTTCCAGGTCTTGTGAGATCCAGATTTTCCTTGAGGAGCCATTTATATATCTGTACATCCCATGACGTGTTTATATTCTCTTATGGCTGAAATCCTGTAGGAGTTCATGGCAATTGTACTATAACTAGTGTGTCCAGTCTCTAGGGTGAGAGAGGACTAACGATACCAAAAGTTAAATTCCCACAGATTCATATCCTGTAACTTTCATTTTAGGAATATAAAAAAGATAATTTACGTGGATTTGAATGGTTTTTTTAAAGATTTTGGGAGCAGCAGAAGAAAAAGCATCTGTCTTCTTTGTTCCATTTCCATGTGTAATGGCGAGATGCGTCTGAACATATTATAAACACAGTATTTTGTGACCTTGTCTGAAAAAGTCTTTATCTGGATTTCTTACAAGTACAAAACCAAAGCTCTTCTTCCTGATGTTCAGAACATCATTTACTGTCATTTTCTGCTGGGTGTGTTCTGCTGTAGAGCTGACAAGCAGCATTGACAGAACAGGGGCAGTGTGCATGCACCACATCAAGAGTTCTTCACTTTTCATCAACCAAATTACATCCACACTTGCTCTGAAACACAGCAAATTTTTGGGGACTTGAGTTTCCAGTGCTGTCCAGTCTCTGCTTTCTATGTTGGCTGTCAAAATAAATAACAGTATCAGATTTCATGAAGATTTTCTGTGGTTAAATCTTCCCCTCAAAAATGTTTCCTCTTCTAAGATGAGATGAGATAAGATAGGAGCAAATCAACTTAGGTTATTTGTGTGTTAAATCAAAGCCAGACAGAGTAATTCATTTGGTTTGTTTCAAGGGTGTTCGCTTTTTATACTAGTACAGCATTAGTTGTTATCTTTAAATACTTCTCATAATCGCTTCTTGCCTAATAATCCCTGATTGCACTTAAGTTTACCCTTCCTGATTAGAAAGCCAGCTTCATCAAGCCAAAAACAGGAGTCAGGAACAAAATTATCATAATGTTAATTGATTTAGGGGAAGGAAAAAAGGTGTGGGGTGGTGATGTGTGGAAGAGAGGAGAACCCGAGACAGTCTTTAATGGATGCTGGAAAGAAGATCTCCATTTTACTGGTGCCTGATACTTCTCAGGTGCAGGCAGTAGGGTAGAAAATTTGTCTGCTCTGGACTCTCTGAGCTTGTGCATGAAAAATGTAAATCTACTTTTCTAGTCCTTTTCATATTAAATTTCTGTCAGATATTCATGTATCTCCTTGAAAGAATTTAGGAAATTAATTAAAATTGATTCAATGCATTTTCAAGATGTAGATACTAAGAAAAAGTTTGCCAACTGTGAGAAGTCTTTAAAAAAAGCATTAAAAAACCCAACTCATCCTTTATTTTTTTCCTTGAACTTTCAAAAGCTGTTTTTTGACATCTCCTTTTAGCAGTTGCTGTAATATTCAGATGAAACTTGTTCATATTAAGTGAATAGTTACTTAACTAAAATATATTGACTGTCCATTTGCCATTGTCCAGCACTTGTCTAAAATAAATATACCTGCCTTCCACTCTTCACTAAACATCTTCGTCTCCTACTGGAGAGGGACTTACTGAAACAGAATAAATTAGTTCAGGGGGGAAAAGCAGAACACAGCAGCATTTATTATGGCACCTAAAAGTCAGTGGTGCATACTATTTTTTCTGAAAGTTAATGAAACATATAATTAGAATTCTCCTTCTGATGTATTTTGGGGTTTTAACTATGAAGTGTATGCATTGGACAAGCAGAAGAGTTAAGCAGAATTGCTCAGATTCAGAGCAATCTGTATGCTAAGAAAAACATCTACTTTTAGGTCATTTCTGTTTCAAAGTGCTTGAATCCAAAGCTGCCTCCTTTGAAGATAAACAGTGCTTTTGTTTGAAACTATATGAACTTCAGGATGGATAGTATTGGCATTTTCATTTTCCTGTGTTTCTTATTCTCCTCTTGCAAAAGAGAGCAAAAACCAGAATGTTTTCTAAGTAGACTTAACATAATTTTTCCTGCTTCTTCCTGTGGCTAAAATTTTAATTTTTGAAACTTATTCTGTAAAACTTCTCTCTAATGGAATTACTATAAGGATATTGATGTTAATGAACATGTTAAGGTACTGTGGATTTGAAAGACAGAAGAAATAAATCCAATCCTGCAGAATCTCCTTAAAAGCATGGCAGATGAGTGAAAACAAAAATGCCCACAGAGCTCTTCATTTGTGGTAGCAGTATAATGATTCCCAAAGATAGTTCAAAACTGTCCCTCTTAAAATACAGATATTTTGGAAACCAGAATCATTTCACCAAAAAAGACAGTGAAAAGCACTTAAATTGTAATAATTACATCTGCTTTGTCAAGGTTTTTTTAGTTGCATGAGTTCACAGACCCCCTGAGCCTCCTTTGATCAGCATAATTTAGGGATCAGTTCAAGAGATATTGAAGGCAGTAATCTGTCACCTGTTCCTTCTTTTTGGCTGTTCATCCTGTTATGCCTCTTAATTTATAGATAAGAGGGCCAGATGGCAATCTCCTATCATTGTTGCTCATTTGTTGTCCACATTGAATTTCGGCTTCTTATACAAACTGAAAATTTGGAAAAGCTTTTGTTCTTGTCCTAGAGCTCTTCTTTTTAATTTTAAAATGCAGTTTGTACCAGTCTGTTTGATTCTAAGTTGTATGACTTCTGGCTGTAATATCATGTTTCAAGTTGCATTAAACTTGCTGGCATGAAGGCATAGCACATGTTTTTGGACATGATGTCCTTTTAAGTGTTTATACCAGCAGAGCCTAAGCCGAACTATGGAAAAGAGGAATCTGGAAGGGCTTTCTTCACTGTCTTGCCCCAAGCCCCATTTCTCTTTCAGAAATACTTACAACATTAAAATTTGTATGGCTGGGCTTGATCAACCCTAAGAAACTCCGAGTTTGTTTAAATTTGAAATAAATATATGTGCCCCAAGTAAGCCACAATCCTTTATGTTCTATCATGAAAAGAAGCATGAGTGGATGAAGTGCTCCTTACCATGTAATGTGTTGGGTTATTAAAAGCTTGGTAAAATGTCATATTTATGTGAATTCTCCATATATACTCTCTACTCGTGGATTATCAGGATTTGATACAAGTGTTGAAGTAAAACCTATGTCAGCCTCATATAAGTTTAGCCCCTGGGCAGGAACAGAAGAGTGGATGCTTCAAAGTGCTCAAGAGCCCCTCTCTGGGCTCCCCTCAGGAAGGAGGGGCTGCTTGAGGGCAGGGTCACTCCTCAGTGAGACCCTGCTAGCAAATTTTACCTACTGGGTTATCAGAGTGTGCTTAGACTTGTCAAGATGGGTCTCTGAACTAAAAAAGTCACTTGGATACCTGATGAATGCCCATATTCATCAACCCTCGAAATATTCTTGGCTCTTATGTTGATTTTAACTAGGCCAAAATCACTATAATGCGGGACGGGAATTTCATGGGAATTACGTTGTTTGACTTTCCCTAGAAGAGCAGAAATCATCCAGCTAAAAACAACACACAGTCATAATCCATTATAGAAATTTCTTTGAAGAAATAATCCAAATTTGTTAGGTAATATATTGGCATCTTGAATATCTCAAATGGTAGTTTGTTGTTTTTTTGGGTTTTTTTCTTTTCTTTTCTTGGTGCAGAAAATGTGGCATATTTAGCAGCTTCAAAAATAGTTTGGTTTTTTTTTTTTTTTAATTGTTATCTATTACAGGTTATCATAGAGATGTTGAAAGGACTATTGAGCATTTGACAGAAAGTTCAGGATTTAGGATATTCTTGAGGAACAGCTGTCTGGAGGTTTATGTTGCAGAGACTAAGAGTGTTAGAACATAACTCAGTAGTGATTACTTGCCAGATGGGCCAAAGAAGCCTCTCCAAAATGGTGACCTGCAAGTCAGCCTGTAAATAAACAGAAAATCTTCATTTACCAGGAAAGCAAATATTTGGTCAGAAATCCTCAGGGCTGCTATAGATTTTTATTGCTAAAATTCTGCTTTTTGCAATTATAGTCCTATGATGCAAATCAGCCCATTACATCTTACTTTCTAGAATGGTAAATTCAACTTCTAATGGAGAAATCAACCCTCTATCCAAAATTTTAGTTTCCTATCCCAGTTCTAATCTAGGTACCAGTCAGTAAACAGAGGCAAAGATCAGTCTTGTGGTACTCATTGCCCTTGTCTGTGTAARAGATTCTAATTTCTGCAGTTAATGTTTTCTAAATGATCCCAGCACCAGAAAAAGATTTTACTGGGTTAGCAGTGAGGCTGTGCTCCTTGAAATGTCGCTTTGCATTAGAATTACCATTTCTCACAACTCTAATGAAAAACAAAGCAAACCCTCAAATCATTAATGCATTTCCAATCATTGATTTTGTTCTTGCTTTTACTTTTCCCCTCCTAAAGTATGTTATCATCCTTAATATTTTATCCATACTTTTGAATAGAGACATAAACCATCTAAAAATTACATACCTCTTCTGATTATTTTGTTTTGTTTTGTTTGTCAGTTTTTTTGGTTAGTTTGGGGTTTTTTTCATACAGAAAAAGAATACTCACCTACATGGCTCCCCAGTAACAGTCAATTACTGTTAAAAGTTAGCTTTTAACTGGATATTTACCAAAATCTCAATGTCCTTCAGCTGCTGTTTCAAATGCCTCAGCTAATTTTGTAGCCATCTACACTGAATGCCAACAAATACTCAGTAATTTTCAATGGCTAAGTCCCTCCTAATCCTTCCTGTGTCATCTTAAATTATTTGAATTGCTGCTTAGCACTGTGTTGTCAGCAGTTTTGTAACTCTTTTCCTTGATTCTATCAGCTAAATTGTTCCTATAGAGAGCATCAGGACATAAAATGGACTAGAAACACAAACCAGCTTAAGAGGGCTGTCTAAACACTCATCTCTGAAAAGTTACATACAGGTTTCATAATGCCTCTGGCATAGATTAACTGCAGATATTTGTAGTGTTTCCCAGTAAATGTTTGAAGGACAGGAGCAACTCAAGCACCCTTCAGAAACGTGTCATTATATTGTGGCAGTAATTAGACAATAGTCACTGTTGCAGTCTGCCTGCAGTATGCAGCAAGGTCATTCCTGTAAGGTCCAGGTTAATGCATCTGAGCAACTGGCCAGTGTGAACAATTGTGGGGTTGCAGGATTTGTTTAAAAGTTTTATTGTAAGTTTAGTTTAGTTCTATGTACCTAAGATGGGCCCCCTGTCTTTTTAGAATTTTTTTTTTATCAGAAGATGAAATGTGTTCTGTTCTGTTTCTATTCCCTTTGCCCAGAGACAGTTCCCAATTGGTCCTTTTCCCATGATTTTCCCTGTCTGTTAGTAAAGGTCTTATCTCTCAAGGCCAGAAACTTTGAAGAAATCTGCCTGATGTTTGGCAGGGGCCCTCGAGATCCCACCTTAATGTATCTCTGATTTGTTAGGAGTTGTGTAACTCAGTTGGCATTTACTCTTTTGTTTTGTTCCATTGGTTTAGAGTTTGTGTCCACCCCTCCAGCTAGCCCTGAACAAACCCCCCCCAAGCCTAGGGACGGGGTCTCTCCTGAGGTTCCGAACTTAGGGTGAGGGGGCTCCCCTGTCCCCCAATAAACCTTTGTTCATCCTACCTCTGAGAGTCCCCTCTTTCATTTACCACAACCATAGCAGTGAGGGTCAGAAGTTCTGCAGAGCCAAGAGCCCCCACATCAGCACTGCTGGAGCGTGTCGGGGCTGACCGGGCGGTCCAGCGGGACACGCACCGCAACAAACAATAGTCAGAGTTGCTTTATGATTTTCCTGTTCAAAATTTCCTTGGGAAATGATTCTAATTTTCCTAATTTTTCATACTCCATGCAGTAAGAAGCACAGTTGGTTGTTTTTAAGTGTATTTTTTGTGTAGAAGAGGACTGAGAGCAATACTTAAAAAAAAGCTAAAGTCCTCTCTCTCCCAAAATGAAAATAGTCATAACTGAGTTGTTTTTCAGAGAATGGACATTTTCAAAATAATCCATTTCTAAGAAACCCAAGAAAATTTCCATTGGAAGCTCTTGGTGTGCTGGGGGTTGCAGCAATGACTGTGCTGCCCTTTCATAGAGTTGGGACCCATGACAAACTCCTTGTGGGCAACCTGCCGCAGAGAAAACCTCACAGATGTTGTGGGATTGTTTCTAAACACTCTCACTCAATATCCAGCTATCTCAAAAAGAAGATGTGCTCTGACATTCTGCAATAGGAACTACCTGATCTTTTTCTTTAAAGAATGGCTGTATTACAGATAAAGTTGAGGTATAAAAATTGCCCAAAGTTATAACCATATGACCAGTTAATCTGGAACAGATTTTAGCTATTGTATTTTGGTTACTTTTTCTTTTTTCCCCCTCACAGATGTGTACTCTAGTAGGGATTTGGACATCCTTCTTATCAGATGCCTGTGATCAGATGCACTTTGACTTTAAAATAATTCCCACCATCTCCACTTTTAAAGTCTCTAGCTCCAATTTCTAGTCAAAGCAATAAGAATTTACCAAATGTAGCAAGAGATCTTAACTACAATGAACATTACTTCCAAGAGTAAGGTCTACTGAGACTATAATACATATAATACCAACTTTATTAAGGAATGAACTGCCATAGTAAGATGTTTCTGAGAGTTTCAAATATTTTTTAGGGTTTTAATATGGCATAAAAGATGTCTGCATTCTTTAAACTTATTGAATGTGCCTAACAGTGCAGTGAAATGGAAAAATAAGTCAGTATTTCTGGGAGAAAATTTATTGGAAATCAGTGATGTTATTTTCTGTATTCTCTCTTTACCTAAATTAATTTCCAGTGGTTATTGGCAAATACAACTTAAAATAGTGTTATCTTCTGGGCTATTGTTTATCATTAGTAATTAAAAACAAACTAAAGGCAAAACCAAAATATTTTCCCTTATTACCTCAGAGCAACTAAGCCATTTCCCTTTCACATGTTGACCTTTTGACTCCAATAGACTAATACAGGACTAAATTTGGGAAGTATCTGAGTTTCAAAGAAACACCACAGTTAAGTGTTTGATTGCTCATTCATCCCTTGACCTTTGGGTTGAAATAGTCAATGAGTGAACAAGTTACTGTCAATGATATCTGGTTGTTTTCCACTATGAAAAATCTCGTTCATATTTCAGTTTTCTCTCAGTGCAGTTTATTGACCTTCTCAAGTAAACACCATTTAATATAGATCAAGGAAAATAGCTTTTAGCTATAAACCAGTCATAGTAGTGTTAAGAAATAACTGTCCAGTTCCTAAACTGAGAAACAGACTGAAGGAAAAGCCTAGCTCAGATAAATATGTTTAATCTCTTGAGATATTACATGCAGTTACATTTTCCCATTGTTTCAGATGGAGAGTTTATTTGTTTAGTATTACAGTTTACAAGAGGGTTTTTTGGTTGCATTCCTGCTTGTATTCTTTGTACCAAACTCAGACTAAATCCAGGTTGAGGCTTTGTTCTTTTTCCTACTGTTTCAACTGATGCCTGACTTTGTTCTGCTGCATCCAAATCTGATTCCTTTGTGTTGGGTAGATTCTTCAGACACAATTTATACATGTGTAGCCTGTGGTTGACATCTCAGGGAGCATGGTTTGATAGTGGTGTTGAGGACTCATGTGACATTGTGAGTGTTTGGGGATCTTCCTCCCTTGACCTGAGCCTCCTCTCTGCCACAAACTGCACGTGTGCTACAAAGTGTTTGAGTTCCTCAAGGCTTCTCTCCAATTTTGTTTTCTTCCAAAGAAATCTGGTTTGTACAGGCTGAGAGCACTCTGCAATGCACACCAAAGTGTCCTGGCTTGCAGGAACCAGGAGTTTTTGTTTTAGAAGTGCATTCCTGAGTCAAACTAAAAGAGCAGTGTGGATGCAGCGATGGATTTTGTGTGTGTGTGGTGGTGTTTGTGCTCTGAAGTTGTTTTTTGTTTTGCTCCACTAAGATTAACCTTTCTGCTAACATTTCTGCTATGTTCTTTATGTTGCTTACATAACAATACAGCTCTATCTGAGAAGATAATACTTCATGCTCTTGATTCTAAAGGTCTTTGCTCAAATTCTCCTGTGTCTCATTTAGTTTGACAAAATTCAGTTCATTGCCTAGAGTCCAAAGTGTGTTGTCAGTCACAGGATGGTAACCCCACCAGATGGGAGATGCTACATGCTTTAGGCAGTCTTCCTTGTTTTCTGCTCTGCTCTTTAAATGTTATTCTCCTATGCTGGGTGAACTCTTAAGTCCATATTTAAGATGTTCCTTTGATTAGATCACTTAGTTTTGATAGAGTTCATTAAAGTCAGTGTGAGGCTTTTAATTGACTTTTGGTGGGATTTGGTCAGAATCTCAGACTCCTCTAGCTCCTGAATCTCACCCATAGTTTATCTCTTTCTGAGAAAATATATATATTCAGCATCTGCAACCCTGTGTTCTGATAACCTTGCTATGAATGTTCTCTTACCCATCAATGCTGTCTGACTCAGCCTAGTTAAACTAAATTATCAGTTAACATGGCTCGAGATAGAAAAATGACCTGATGATAGTTGCTTTTCTTGTGTAGCACCTTTTCTATGTTCTTTTGTCTTTTTGTGGTATTTTGTAGTCCCATCTCCAGATAGTTTTCTGAAAAGTAACGCTTTTGAATTTATTTTCATTTCACAACCCACAGTTTTCATGCAGCTCACAAAATAGCCCTTCGGTCTGTAAATGTTTTGGTATGGAATGAGAGTTTTTATTCCTAGATAATGATCTGTCACATGGAATCCCAGCACAGAATTTGTTGAGTGCTCACGTCCAATTCACCTTTTTTCATCCGACCGTTGCCATTGTCAGTTTCTGGTTGTCTTGCCTCTGTTTCTTATTCATGAAATCATTTGACAGACTATTAGTTCACTTCCTTAGATTTACTTGCTGTATTATCATCTTTAGAGGAGCAGTTAATAAAAAATGTTTTCTTCCTTGCTGCAGTATAGCTTGGTTTGGAATACCAAAAGCACATAGAGAAGTGTTGACATTTCAGCAGTTCATGCATTTTATTAAAAAATCTTACTGATTTAATATAGGCTAGAATAAACATAATTTTTTCTACCTTAATACATGCTAAAAACTACTTGGGTGTTCAAAAAATCAAATCGGCCACAACTGAATCAGCCAATGGAGAAATGCCCTGGAAAAAGGAAGAATTTGAATTTTGTAATACTAGTTGGCTTTTTTTGATGAGAGGAGAGTCAGGGAGTTACTAACATGAGTATTTTTGCTTAATTGAAGTAGTTGCCTCACAAGCACTTAGTAGTCAACCTGCATGTCTTATTCTGGTTCGTTACATTAATTAACTTTCTAAGCACCGTAAACTTACCTACCTCAAAATATGTTTAGACTGAAAGCTGTGAGTTTTTGATTCACAGGTTTTATTTTAGGAGGGGATTTTACAAAGTAAGTGGGATTTGACATCAGTTTTGTTCCCATTTTTGGGGCTACTCTTCATTTTAAATATCAGCTCTGGGTGAGGAGCCATCTATGCATGCTCTGGCTGATTACCCTCAGCCTATTCTGCCACAGAAATTTTGGAGGAGAGCTGGCTTCTCCTGTCTGCTGCATAGGTGTGCACTTGTGAGAAGCAGAAAATACATAATTTTCACGCTGGTGCAGAAGCTGAATGAGAGGAGAGACCTTTAGCTCTTGTTGCAGCTGAGTGGCTCAAACACTCCAAGCCTGTTTCCCTCTGAGCACACAGCAGACAATCAGAGGGAGCAGCAGCAGCTCAGTTACCAAGCGCTGTCAGCTCCATCTAAGGGACCCCAGCAGCCTAACAGTGGCTGGTAGAAACAGCTTACTGTACTGCCTTGTTCCAAGAGGTGTCATGCCATCCTATATTTATCCTTGAGGCTGGCAATTCTATACAGCATTAGGAAAGAAAGTGTTTTCTGGATCTTCTTTTTCTACAGTACTTAGTACACAAGCATCCTGCCCCATTCCTGGGGTGCCAAGAATTATCTTAGTAAAAGTAAGAATAGAACAATGTATCTATTAGAATATAATAATACACCTGTTTTCCAGGCTTGCTGAAATGGCTTTATCACCAAACTCATCTGCCTTGCATGAGAAGGAAGTGTGTGGTGGCCTCTTTCAACACTGAGGAATAATTGCTTTTTGTTGTTGTGGAAGGTAACTTCTCTCTATGTTCGTATAAAAAAACATAACTGATGGAATGGCTTAGAAGTTTTTCTGCCTTGTTAGAACTGATAATATAGTTTATAATAGAAATTGAATTTAAGAATAATATCCCTGTAGTATTGAACTAAGAGAGAACTATTAATTTCTTGGTGTTTTTCCTATCTGCAGCTGCTGTCTCTGTATGGGTTCCTCTGTCTGTATCTTTAACTCTAGAAAATATGACACTAAATATATGTCCAGTAGACAGGAACATTTGCCAGTGCCATATTGTGTTCATGTCTGAGCTTCCTGGCTCATGTTTACTTCTTTTGACCATAACATTGTGTGGTTTGGTTTCCTCTACCACAGAAGGCTCCCTACTCTAGGATACCATCCCTGTATGATAACACAGTGTGTTCCCATCCTTGGCAGGGGTTGTGAGGAAGCAGATTGAGCACTTTTTAAATGTGTGGTACTGATTTAAGGAACGTTATCTTTTTAGGTACCATGACACTAATTCATACCGTTAATGATTCAATACAGGGAAATAAGTTTCCCAGATTGTAGCTGGAAAGCAAGAGGAAATCTTCTCCTCAAGATCTTTTAATAGCCCAGTTATCAGATTAGCAATCTGTTAGCAGGCCGGACTGTCATGAACAGGAACCTACGCACAATATGAGCTGTCATTTATTCTTAGAAACAGAAAGAAAATGCAGAAAAAAGAGAAAAATTTTGGTCTCAAATAGTACTAAAGTTACCTTGTATTACTGGAACTATGCTCCATCATCACCAGAATCCAGGAGGGCCGTAGATAACTGCACTGCAAGAGGAAAGCTAAATTTAAAGGAGGCTAAAAACAATCCAAACCAAAGATCCTAACAAAAGAAAGGAATCCTCTGGCATATCCTTGAGTTCCTGTAGAGAAAACAAGAAGTAACATTTATTGTGCTCTCTGAGACTTAGGGTCCCCAATACTATCAGAGGGAACAGACCAGAGAAGTAGCATGGATTTTTTTTTTAAAAACTTTATTTACCTGAGAGCATTTGAAATGCAAGAACCTTGTTACTAGCACAATCCTGTTTTTCAAGATTGCATCTTACTTTCTAAGGGTTTTTGTTTGTTTTGTTTTGTTTTGTTTTATTGGGTTTTTTTTAACGGTGCCAGAAGCTCTGACATGTCAAATTTATGTCACATCGTGGTGTGACTTGAGTACAGTGTGGGGTTTACTGGTTAACTCTGGGGAAATCATTCAAACTCTGTCTTCAGCATGTTGGAATTCATTCCCTGTTGGAATATTGCCAAATATCTGAAATGCTTCCTACAGCAGCTGAAAAGAGGTTGGAATCTGAGACTGTCAGCAGAGTCCCCTGTATTGTTTATTTATTTCTATCTCAAAATTATCTCTATAAAATGAACAGAAGTTCAGTAACAACTTCTGCCTCTCTCAAAAGTTGGCTTTGATTCCTGTTTCTAGAAACTCCATTGCACAAGCCCTTTTGTGTTTCATCTAAACTAGTCAGTCTTGGCTGCTCCCTGCAGATCAAAAAAATAAATAAGATGAATTGATAAAAATACTTACTTTCCTACTCCTACATATTCAATGTGAACAATCAGTTTATTAAACACTTTCAGAGGTAATATGAAAGCCTTTTACAGAGTCCACAGTTTGAAATAGGACACTTTGGGAGTGACTGTTTGATCTGCTGGAAAAACTGTATTAGGTCTATGCTTTTGATAGCAACCAGAAGTATTATAGGCTGTGAAATTGACCCTTCTTCCCACTTTTTTAGATGATAGCTGAGATTGTTTTATTTCAGAATTGCTTCGTGGTAAAATAAACTCAGTGAGGATTGTAAAAGCTGTAAAAACCTTTAAAGAACTTCTACAAAAAAAGTTTTCTTTATCAAAATCTTTGTTGTCTCTGTGCTGTCACTCCATGTGGCTGGCACAGCAGAAGGAATTTTCCAAAAATATTATGGTGTTGCATTTTAGCTGTGGTGAGATTTGGTGTGCACTGACACAGGTGATTGTACACAGCTCTGTGTGCTAGTGAGCAGTGCCTAGAAAGTCAATTTGCCCTGCTGGTTTACAGCTGGATGATTTTCCTGTATCTCTGGAAACAACTGATATGACAGAACGGGACTGAAATGAAGCAGTGTATATTAATTCTTAAATCTTCTTCATTTCCTCAGTCCCCCATGAGAGGTTTCATATTAGCTCTGTGGTTTTCTAAGCTGTACCTTCACAACTCTCCATACTGCAAACAACTGTATGAGATGGATTGCTGTGAACTGGGAATGATCTGGACACCTCCCTGTCCTTTTACAGACAAATGTGACTAAGACACGTAACTGAAAATCAAGGCAGATGAAAAATTTAAGGACTGTTTTATTTCATGAGGAACAGAGCTCAGATTTTTTTTTAATTTTTAATTAACTTACATTTAAGGTGAATATTGCAAGAAAAAAATTCTGGGTTGAAATTTACATGATTCTTCTTTAATTTTTGTTATCCATTGAGTATATTTAAGATTTCAATATAAATTTGCATGAGCGAATATTTTCAAATGGATGGAGGACTTTGGATTATGGAGAAGTATTGAAATGGGCTGCTCTAAGTTGCCATGCCTGTGATGCCTCTAGCAGGGAAACAGGAGCAAACAGCTGACATCCTGGGATGCAGAATGGTTTGAGCTGGTGCCTGGTGTATTCACTCCTCTCAAGTGCCCAGTAACATTTTGTTTCCTAGTGCAAAAAGCAAAAATTACCTCCCTTGGATGCTTCCATGCAGAATTCGTTTGATAGTCTGTTCATTTCCTGTGTAGCTGTTAGATAACCAAGAAAAATCTCCTGGTAGTTATTTTCCAAACTTCTATGGTATTACAATTCAGTCACCCAGTGACTGAAAAAATTCTGGCAGAAGACTCATTTCATTACTGTAGGCTTAGAAGAAATTAAATGAAAGATGTCAGGCTTTCATTGAAACATGTAAAATATGCATGAGCCTACTGAATTTAGTAAGTATGGAAATTTACCCAAGTCAAACTGAAATAGCCTGTTTGGATGTTTGTTTCAGTGGTCTTTAAGTATATTCACTATGGCACTGCATTCCTGATAGCCAGACTCTCGTACACATGTTAAACATAGAGGTCAGGATTATTTGCTTGTAAAAAGTGACTCAGTTAAATTTTCTCTCATAATACATTTTTAGTTTGGCTTTATGAAGTTCTATTCAATAGCAGGAAAACTGCTTTGTTCTCCTGGTACTATCATGATGTCTAATTTTATTTGCCTATAAGTGTTTCTCATATTTCTGGGAGGTATCTGGCAAAAATTTAACCCTTCTTTGCTGCATTTTAAATGTCAGTGAGGCAGAGAGGGAGGTAAGAGACTGAGTTTGGCAATGTGACTGTGTGAGAATCTGTCTCCACCCAGACTGCAACCTGTTGATATATTCAGGGACTCTGGAAAGGGTGCAGTAACTGCAGTCAGTGGGGAAAACAGAGAAATGATATCCCAATAAATCCAGTAGCCATTAGGTGCACTATTGTTAAAAACTACACTTTAAGAAAGGCTCTTTGGTCTAGAACAATAGGAGAGGAAAGGCTGCCAGGAAGAGCCTGCTGTTACCTCCTGCTTAATAGCAATGAACAATAAGTTGTTTCACCCAATGTAGTTTGCAGTAACCAGCTATGACCAGTGTTTAGTTTACCAGTTTATCCAGAGCATCTCCTAGGGCAGCATTTGAACAAAGTCAGTGGTGTCCCTCTCTGAGGCAGTTGAGTTGAATGTTACATAGCTCAGAATGTAAACTATATTGCATTTATGGACTGATGGTGTAGAGGACAGAAAGTTGGTGTTGTCACAAGGTCATTCAGCTGCAAACCATTCAAATAATAAGTGATGAGACCAGACAATTCTCCCATACAACTGCGATTTTATCTACCAATTGGATGTTCATTTAAATATTTTAAAGTGGTTTTTCTCCAAGTGGATGAGCAAGAAACTAAATGAAGAGTGAAATACAGATGTTCAAATATATATGGCTTATTAATTAGGTGCATTGCAACAGCTTTCAGTGGGTCTCAAATGTGCAAATAACAATTTCAAATGAGGATTGTATTTTAAAACAAAATTTCCTGTTCTTTAGACATGACAGTTTTCTGTTCTACATCATTTAATTCAGTAATCAAAAATCTACATTTTAAAAATCATTGCTCTTCTCACTTACCATGAGCAGAATGCAAGATTTTCTTTTCCCATTTAAATTATTTAATAAGCTGTACTGCAAAATGTAACGTTGCTCTTTGATTCCAAATGAATGGATCCGTATATTATCTCAGCTTTAATGAGAAGGTACTCTGCGATTTTGACAAGAAAATTTCAGTATGCATGTCAGCTTGAAGAAGAAGGAAAAAAGACTAAATGGGAAGGTCGGAGGAATCTCAATAAGTTTGTCATTAAGCCTTGAAAAGTGGAATACTGACTAGGTTCCAGCTGCCTGTGTGGCCATAAATGTGCACATCTGTACCAGGGTGTCAAAATGTCCTTTCAAGGCTGGAGGAGGCTGCAGTTTCTGAGCTGGGGCAGTGAATGAGTTCTGTGCCAGGAACCTTCCACTTCTCTCCAGAGTCAGAAGGAAGGAAAACAGGAGCCCACTGCTCTCGACTTGCATAGGGCTGGTATCTCACCACAGACACTGAGAGAATTTAATAATGTCACTATCAACAACATTCATGTTCGTCCAGTTACTACATTCCCAGAAACAGCACAGACTTCCCAACACCTCTGTCACATTTTCTATTCCAAGGGAAGTTCCTGCCTTCCTTGGCAGACATCTGTCTTTCAAACCAAGACATATATAACAAAATACATATATATGTATGTATATATACATATAAATAAATTGTAGAAAGGGCAAAAATAAAAACAGAAAATAAAACCCCTACTGTATAAGCAACCAACCATATCAAAATTAACTGCATTAAAACAACCACATAAAAAACTCACGGTGCTGAAAACCAACTGCATTGAAAATATCCATTAAATAAACCCAACTGTAATGTAAAACAGAGTTTAAAAAATAATTTATATAAAACACGACCAGGTAAAAAGTCCGTTCTGTAAAGCCCAGTTGTATAAAAACACAATCCTATAAAACAAATGATATGAAAATCAAACTATATAAAAACCCAACTGTAATATAAAACCAAGGTGTAAATCCCCAACACTATAAAAAACTAACCATACCAAATAACACCCATATTATGTTAAAAAAAACACTGTAAAAATGCCTATAAAAAATAACTGGTTTAGAAACAACTGTGTAAAAGTCAAACATATTTTAACCAACTGTGCAAGAGCCAATAGTGAGGCAAAAAAAAAAAAGTGCAAAAATCTGGGGACAAAAAAATAAGCTAAAAATACCCATGTAAAAATCCAGATATACCAACCCCACTGTATTAAACCAGCCTTATAAATCAGCTTGTGAAAAACAACTTTCTTAAAACCAAATGTGCAAAAACCAGCTGGGTAGAAAACCAACTGTAGTAAAAACAGCTGTGTAAAAAACAGTTGTGTAAGCCCCAAACATAAAAACCTGACAATACAGAAGCCCAACCACATGAAAAGCAGCTGTATGATAAACTAACGGTATAAAACCCAAGTGTGTTACAATATGAAAACATCAATAATCAAACACAATTAACAGCCAAAGTATAATGAACCAACTGTATAAGGAAGACCAACTAAAAACCAGTTGCATAAACCCCAAAAATACAGAACATACTAGTGGTGGAAATACAGCCAGACGCCAAAACCAAGTATTACAACCTGACTGCATCAAAAGCCAACCAAATCAGCTACCAACTGTGTAAAAACAATCAGCTGCAATGGACAACCAAGGTACAAATGCCYAACTGTATTTAAAAGCCAAAATGTAGTAAACAAAGTGTTCAAAACACCAAACCTGTTAAAACACACCATACCAAAAGATCAACTGTTATAACAACCACAGTAAAAAAAACCTTTTTGAAAAATCTGCCGTAGATAAAATCCCCACCAAATCAAAACCAATTGTGTACCTGTAGAAAAAAGGGAACTGTTTARCAAACAAAAGTTTTAAAATAAGCCAGATAAAAAATACGAAAGTCTAAGAATATTCAACCAAAAATATAAAAARCATCTGTATAGAAAATATAAAAGAAAATACAAAACCAGTACAGAATACTAACTCTAGAAAAATCCAAAGTTTTATAAAAACAATCCATATAAAGGATCTAATGTATAAACACCCAAYTTTTTTGCATAAAACAGTATTTGAAAAAAATATAAAACCAACTGTCTCTAAACTGAACCATTAAAATCCCAACAGTATGGAATCCAAAAGTATTAAATTAACTAAACCTTGTAACTTAATTAAATAAACCTTATTTACTGTCCCAAAAGTATAAAATCCCACCACCAACAAAGAAAATATTAATTTACTGGTCTTCTCCTTTTCTCTCTGATTTCTACAGGTCAGAAATGAAATTAAAGGTGTGTTAATTTGGCATTCACCTCATGGTTTTCAGTATGCTTAAAAATCCCTTTGCAGCCCATTGGATTCTTTAAATACTGTCAGTCCTGTCAGGCCTCCTTCTGCTGTTAGATTATTGTTTAATCAATTACAAACTCACCTCCTGTGTGCAGCAAAAAAATGCAAAATCTTGTGGAGAAAAGCAGTTGTATACATCAATTAATCTATAGCCGAGACTTCATTTAGTTATGGGACTTGACAAGGTCAAATATTTATTTGGAGTAATAATATGGTAACATGTTTGTGGTAGGCTGTCAAAACWGACATGGAGATTGTGAGGGCTTTTTCACTAACTGCTTTCTTGGTTTGACACGGTTTTAACCCTTTGAAGTCAGCTGGGTTTCGTTGATTTACAGCTATCAGGGTGAAATCTGAAGAAGATATTATTAATAAAAACAATTCCAATTTTAGAATTGCATGCAGCTGTATCTTCTTAGAGGATTGTACTGTCAGGCTGTGATCCCATTCTGAGTCATGGCACAGAGGCAACTGGCAGAGCTGTAATTTTAGTGCTGAAAATACTGATCCAATTCATCTATGGGATCATAAGAGAATCTGAGTGTATTCCTGCAAGTGGTATATGGATACACTCATGAGCTGAAGTGGTGTATGATCTTAATCTCTAAAAATATTCTAATTARTATTAGAATATTTATTTCCATTTATTTCCATATGCACATTCAAAACCTCTGAATGTACAGGGGTTTAACATGGATGCTGTTTCTGTCTTGGGAATTACTGACAGAAATGGRCATTAGGGAGCAGAGTTTGAAAACCACTTTCTTTCTAAAAAGCAACTTTCCCAAATTACCTCCGGCTTCCTCTCTGGCCAAAGAGGAGTGATAGTCTGTGGAGTTGTGAATTAAAGCAGAAGCCTTTACTGAAACATGCAGTGAGGGTTATTATGGTGCTTGGTTGATTACAGAGGAGGATTCACGGCCTCACTAGGCTGGTTTGTTTACAAATAAGTTTCTAAATTGCTGTTAAATTGCTCCTGTTCAGCTCCAGTTATTCAAGCTGTAGCTATGGACTTGCAGCAAGGSCTTGCCTGGCTGAGCTGTGATGGAGGGGTGGTGAGGGGTGAGGGTTTGGCAGATCTGCCTGAGCCTCAGCATTCATGAAAAAAATTCTGGGCTGTCAGTTAAAATGAAGGTGGAAGTTGAGGGGAAAAAGAAAATCTGTAGCTTGAGAAATATGATACAAGTCAGTCATCACAATGTCACGTGGCAACCTGATACCAGTTTTATAAAGTAACTTCTCAGCAGAGCCATACTCTACAAAATAAGTCACTTTTAAGACAGAAGCAGGACGTCATTTCAGCTGGTGTAATGCACTGTAACATTTAATTTARCATTTAAACCCCATGTAGTATCATTGCCTTGTGTCAGGACACTAACCCTTCGTACTAATGGACTTGACAAAGAGAAGTAAAAGTATCTCCACCAGCAAGTACTGAATGTGTGGGGAATAAATTCTGTAGTGACCTGTCATGCAACTCAGTAGTGTCAAATATATAATTTTCCTTAGCAGACTGTTTTAGTAGTTTAGGAGCTAGTAGAGAATCAGAAATAAACAGTCACCTGTCCCTACCTTAGTCCTGCTCTCAGAGTGCTGACATAATGGGAATGATTGGACTTGTGTGGGGTTTATGTGTTGSGACATAGGCAAAGGTACAGGAAGCACATTTTGTGTTATGCCATGTCACTTTCCTTAAAAACAGTCATGTTTATTTCATTGCTGCATAATTACATTCAGTGAGAGAAACATCTGATTTCCTTCCCAGGGCAGGAAAATTTGTTTTCTTCAAGTCTCAGGCAGACTGTTCCCTGATTACATAAATAGATAAAATGTCTCTTGGGAGGGAAAAGTCACTTTGTCAAACAATAACCTGATGGTGTGTATGTGTGTATGTACTCTCCCTCTACCATTTCCATACTACCTTTTCTCTCTTTGCTAATTACAATAAGTTAAGTTAGTAATCTTCCTGCTATAATATCCTCTTAGATTCTGTAATTTTCCCTAATCCATGTAGCTGAAGACACTGGCAGCTCTGGTCGGTTTGGAATGGTTTGGCCTGGAGAGGTTGCAGAGTCTCAGTCCGTGGAAATATGAAACCCAGCTGGAAGCACCTGGTGTSGTGCTGTTCCTGCTTGAGCAGGAGGTGTGGGTGTCTCCAGAGGCCACACTAACCTCAACCATCTTGTGATTCTGTTTTTGCATCATGATTTTGTCAGCTTGGGCTCCTCTCAAAGCCTCATGAACTCAACCAGATATCAAAAGTATCCCGTTGTAGTTGTGAGACCTTGCTGAAATCTTTAGTATGGGTTTTTTGGGGTTTTTGGCCCAACCAGCGTCCAGTTACCTGTTCAAAGGCTGAAAGAAAAAGTTTTTCCTGGGGTTTGTTCATTTTTAAATGTGATTTCACAGAGGTGTGTTCAGCTTTCTGAAGTGGTTTAACAGGGTGTCAGTACTCTAAACTAACCAGCTGATTRGTTTTGTCAGGTCCGAAGGAAGCTGCCAACATCCTTACAGGGAATGACTTCCGTAGCTCRTGGATTTTTATTTTCTTAACTGAAAACTAAACTACATTAAACCACTTGTATTTCTACTTGACTCAGGAAGATCACTGACATTTTTCCCATCTTCTAACCCAAACTGTTACTATCTTCCAAATAAAGTCTTTCTTCTAAACCCGTTTTAATGAACTGAAAAGAAGGGAGTGGGTCTGCTTAGGGGTTAAGACTTTGTAATTACTGAAGGAAATTAAAGGCATTGAGCAGTTTTATCACATTTCCCCAAAGAACAGGTTCTAGTTCAGAACAATAGTGTTTCTTTCTACTTTGCACCTGACTAAAGTGGGTATATATTTGTAATGTATCATAATGAGAGACAATTTACTTTCTTTTTTCCCATAGACTTGTAATGTCATGAGCCTCTTCTTCTACCCTCAAAAAAGCAGTAATTGAGGCAAAGAGACCTGACACACTTTTTCTTCACCTGGGGGTGGTAGTAGAGCAAATCAGGAGGAGAGCTGTGCAGCACATTCAAGATTGTAGCAATTTTCCAGATTAGAAAAAATACTATCACTGCCTAGATACAAAAATAAATATTTTTCCCTGTGGAAGATATATGATGCCTTTAATCTGTATGTGGCTAATTGTTTGCTTTGTATAAAAATGACAATTATTATAGTGTGGAATATGAAATTTTGCTAAAGTAACAYTTTGCTGTGCACTTTAAATGTGGTATTTTAAGCAAGTCCAATGCTCTTGGATGCAGTTTGAAGTACAGTATAGGAGTTTTACTCTTCAGGAGGCATGCTTTAGCAAGATGTGGGCAGTGTTTGCTTCCAAAGAGATTGCTCCAGAATTGAATTAAATATGATAAAAACTCAATTTACCATGATACAGTTTGTCAGTGACTCAGTGATAAGGGCAGCAGCTCCAAGAAGGTAGGAGAGGAGCTTTCAGGGAATGCTGTGTGGGTGTGTGAGGCTGTTTTAGGGGAACAGCTTTATGCACTGAAGCTGCAAGATGGAACAGAATGGTGGGTTCTTTGCCTAGAAAATGCTGATAATGAGTTGCTGTAAAAAATATTAAAAAGTTTATTCATTAGAGACTGTCCAGATTTATCTGGACATAGAGCATAGTTCTTGTCTGAATTATTAAAAATCAACAGTGTATTGTTGAGGAAGTGAAGAAAAATGCTTTGGAAACTTTGTTGAGAACATTGGGTTTTTGTTTTAAATTTAGTTTGTGCCTGGCCAGTGGTGGAAACAGGGCAAGAGATTCCCCAATACAGAACCTAGACGAGATCAACCTTTCGGCATTGTGGGATCTTGAAAGTATCTTTGAATTAGTGGAGTTTGTTGGCAATGGTACCTATGAGCAGCARCTTTTCTTCTTGTCAGAGAATAGGGAGAAGTGAGGACATGTGAGAAAAAACAACCTGGCAGCACCAAGGTCAGTGGAAAAGAAAAAGGGGGAGGAGGTGTTCCAAGCTGGAGCTGAGATTCCTCTGCAAGCCACAGTGAGGACTGTAGTAAAACAAACTGTCCCCCTGGTCTGTATGAGTCCACGGGGGATGCAGAGATCCACTCACGGCCCATGGGAAAAGTGCTCACACTGGAGCAGGTGGATGCCAG
>QVAJ01000024.1:3895033-3983989 GCA_003546035.1 Mixornis gularis
AAGTGACCCACACCGCAGCAGTTTTGGGAACACTGTTTGCCCATGGGAAGGACTCAGGGCACAGCAGAGAACAGACTCCTCTCCCTGAGCCAACAGAACATCTCCAATGACAAACTGACCAAAACCCCCACACGCTGTCTCCCTACGCTGTCAGTGGGAAGGAAGGAGGGGCTGGAGAGACAAAAGGTGTTTTAAAGGCTTRTTTWACTTCTCATTATCCTCCTCTGMCTCTGTTAATAATAAATTTACTTTATACCTTTAAATTTAAACCTGTTTTGCCCTTAGAGTGTTTTCTCCCAGCCCTTACCTCAACTCAGGGAACTTTTGT
Organism: Mixornis gularis; assembly: GCA_003546035.1. Lineage (NCBI taxonomy): Eukaryota > Metazoa > Chordata > Aves > Passeriformes > Timaliidae > Mixornis > Mixornis gularis. The sequence goes on from QVAJ01000024.1 coordinate 3,895,362, forward strand.
TAATTCTTTTTTTCCCTCTCCTCTGCCCAACTGTAGTAGAAGAGGGTAAGTGAATGACTCTTGTGGGTGCCTGGCACTTGACCAGCGTCAAACCATGACATATTTCCAGTATAACACCACCACAAGATGTGATTAATTTAATAATTATGTGGTAATAAAAAGTAATAAAAAGTATACTCTAGAAGAACAATAAGTAACTTTTGCATTTGGAACTGTTTCTTTCAGGAGATCAAGGAAAAATTTCAGCAAGAGCCAACTTGAGTCATATGCTTAAACCTGACTGAATTAAGGAGAGATGAGGATAGCTTTCAAATTAGACATCTACTGGAGTGCTACTCTGATTCTTTAAAAAAAGATTCTTTTCAAAATCAGGCCTAAAGCTGACCATCCAACAGCGATTGTCACAAAATTGCACTCACAAATAATTCAGATTGTGAGTACAATCTGTCATCTCCTGAGTGGCATTTAGAGGAAAAAGCAAAAGCATTTATTGCAGCTCTCACTTGGTAAATTTGATAACTGAATCAGGGAACCAGAAGAAATGTGCATCTCCAGTGAYGTGTTCACAAAGTCTGTTTCACAGTAAAATAAGCCTTTTTGGAAGCTTGAATGTCATTTTTCCTGGATATAAGTATTCACTGAGCTACTTGAAGACATTCAAAAAGAGGGATATAATAATACTCAAAAATTCATTTATTGCAGTGAATATGGAGTTGTCATGTATGGCCACTGATTCACTGCCAGTCCTAGTCAGCCTTGCCTGGGCTTTTTCAGAATTCTGATACCTCTGATACACTTTCTAAATAAGCGAATTAATCTAGTTTCAGTGGACAAATAGCCATCACAGAAATTATCTGTTATRAGGGTAATTGCTAGTCATACAACAGATTTTCTGCACAGGATATAAAAAATACAAATGAGCAGAAATAGAGACTGAAGTGTTCTTTCAGCTGGGAAGAGGTTAGGTGCRGGTCATCACTCAGGTAAGGTGAAACCAGTCCCAGGATAAATACTTTGCAAAGTTGTTCACAGGGACTGTGGATTCACTGTGTTGGGTGAGTTACGTGAGAGGAAGGGGGACAGTGCACACAAACAGCACCACGTACAGTCCAGGCTGATGGGAACTGAGGTTCATTCTTTCCTTGAGGAACTGTCTGTGCAAGGAGGGAGAAATATCATGTGAAACAGTGAAACTCAGCTCTGGACTGAATTCAGATTTTTTTTCTCCCCCTTTAGGGATTAGGTAAAAAAAAGTCATAGGTGGGTAAGGTCTCCTGAGGGTATTTGAATCTTAGGCAAAGAAGTAAAACCCTGCATGGAATAGAAACCAGTACAATATTTGGACTATTTTCTAAGTTGCAATAAAAAAAAAAGACTAAATGAAAGAATAAAATTAGTTTTATATTGGATTAGAATAAGTTATAAAGTGATTTATTGTTCTCTAGGTGGTATTTCTATTGAGAATGACTGTAAATGTTCTTTCTCCTGCCATCTCTTCAGTCATCCAATAGTCCAAGTATAATCCATACTGAGGATTGGAGAAGGGAATGATGGAAGGTTCTGCACAGGTACCAGAAGTTTCCTAAACTCCAGTAGTTGTGACAGAGTCTATTATGGACCAGGCTGTCCCCAGAATATTCTGCCAACAGCACTGATGACAGCAAGAACTGAAGTCCTTGTACATAATCAGGGTGTTAGAGGCAGAAACACTTGTCACACCCAGGAGCAGAGTGTGGCAGGGTCCCCTGAGGGGCTGTGGCCAGGACAGCCTGCAGCAGGGCTGCTGAGCAGCACCAGGGCTCTCCCTCCCTCCCTCCCTCTCTCTGCCTCCGAGGCACTGGTAATCAAAATAATCTTCTGGTTCAATCTGTGCCAAGTTTGCAGCCCAAAGGCACTGGAGTAGCTTTTAAACCCCACTCAGCTCTTTGGGGAATCTCCTAATTGCACACATGGTCCTTCTTAAAAAATGGCATTTATTTACAGGTCATACTGTTTCCTTCTGAATTCTCACAAACCATATGTTGCAAAATGAGTATTAGGAAATGTTTTAAGAAACCAGGACTTCCTATGGGAATATGTCTGAAACCAGATCACACAAAAGTGCATTTCTCCACTTTCCCTTAGTGCCAAGCCCCCCAGTTTGCAAATGTACCTGGCAGATAATTGCCTCCTAACTGGTAGATCTTCTTCATTGCTGGAACTTCACACTGTGAATTCATCTTTTTGGTCAGTACAAATCCTTGTAGTTTCTTGAAAGAGTGGTGACTTTTGAGAAAAAAGAGAAAAGAAATTTATGAGAACAGTTCTCATTGTCACTATATTATTTTTACTAACGCTGTTGGTGCAGTTTTGTTCCAGTTTGTTTTGATGGTTCTAAAATCCTCTTGATCTGGGCACGTATATAAAATATAAGAGAGAGATATTCTAAAGAACAATAAGAGACTCAATTTGTGTCGAGCACTACAGCTACTGTCTTCATAAATAATACCAATAATTGGTCTATTAGAATCCCCTGTAAAATTCTAATTAAATTTTGCTTCTGAAATACCAAGGGTGGTCCTGAAAAAAGACTATAATTTATATCAAAAGAGTATAATTTGCATTTTCAACTGTAATATAAAATTAATTTAATTCCACTCCATTTCTTCATATAATTTTTTGTGACATATAAACTTGCTCTTAATTACAAAGGGAAAATATCTAGTAAAAGCACACAAGGCCATCATATGGCTGCTTGTCAAAGTTTTCATTAGCTTAATCAATATTTGATGATGCAAAATGATTTTCCTCTAGCTGATTGGTTTTGCAGCCTTGTGATTGTACAGAAATATCCACAGTATATTTGCAAGACTAATTTCTTGGTCCAGGAAATAAATTTCTTTACCAAATTAATGAGTAAATGGAGACTTTTCCTTGAGGATAAGAGACAGTAGGGTGATTAATATGTTTCCCTCGTGAAAAATCAGGAAAAAAATAACAAACTAGTTACAGAAATACTAAAAGAAGGTCAAATAGATTTAAAAGCCTGTGACTTAGTTTTGCTTTCAAGAACTTGGAATGTGAAAAGGTCCTTCCTCAAACTCTTTATTTAGAATGGGTTAAGATGGGTAAAGCTGTATTTTTTTAGGGCACCTGCACTGAGCATGTCACTCCTGGCCCTTGCTGGATAAACCTCAGCCACCCATATCTGAAAAGAGAGGGCAGTTGTTACCTACCAAGGATACCTGTCACCTTTAGGATAAAAAATTCTTTTGGTGATAGCAAATGTAATCTCAGATTTTGCTGGATTGCAAACAGGTAGGCACTGGTTTCCTCCTGCCAAGTGTGAGTTGTAGCCACCTGGAATAACAGCTCCATGCACAAAGCTCGTACAGCAACACGTGAAGGCAAAGGACGCGTCAGCTCAAATACTGCAGCTCTGGAAAATGTGTAGAAGGAAACTTTTTCTCCCTGAAAATTAGACTCAGTCGTTAAAATGTGACCCCATAATGTCCTTCAATCAGGTTTGCAGATCTGGAGCTAATGCTGCAGATTCCATGAAAAACGAGTGCAGCTCTAAGTTAATTGCCATTGAGTCTGTTCAAGTACCATCATGTGGATTTTGTAAAGTGCTTCTGTGTGTTTAGCTTGGCATATGCTGAACACATCCAAATGGCTTAGAGGAGACATGACAACAATCAATACCTTTTCCTGATGTTCCCATCTGTGGTTCCATAATAATACTTTCTAAGCAACACATACATTACACTCCAGAGGGTTTGCCTGAGTCAGGGCAGGCAGTATATTAAACATTATACAAATGTGAATTTGCAAGAAGACCCTGGCTATTGAAGAGATTCCAATCTCAGTCTGTGAAAAAGGAGATATCATTGTGTTTTCAACCAAGTGGTTAATTTATTTTTCTCACAGCATTTAGGAAATCTTTAAGAGGCAGRATCTGAGTTCAGTTGTGCTTTGCTGTCACGATCTGAAGCCTCAGTGCTGGTGGATGTTTGCACATATTGGATATGGTCTGCAGGAGGATCCCTTGCACAAAGTGAAATTCAGCGTAAATAAAAGCCTACACTTTGTGAGATTCAATATTGCAGCTGATTACACCCCCATGTTTTATCTGCTTTGTGGACCCTTAATCCTCATAAAAACTCTAAAAATTGCACAAATAATGTTCACTTTSAGAAAAAGCCTTTCTTTCCATTTCAACCTCCTACCCTACGTCAGAGAATACAGTGTACTCTTATAAAAGTAAATATACTTTATGTTTAATGCCAACTGGGGTTAATTTTCTTGGTTTTGTTAGTATTTTCCCCTACTTTTTTCTTTTTTTTCTTTCTTTATTTGGCAAGGCACCAAAATGTGGGGATTTTTCTCAATGAGGCAGAAATAGAATGAGACAGATGCAGTGACCATGTGAGTGCAAAGGGGATGATTTTGCTAATGAAAGATAATGTACTTGGGAAAAAAAGACTATTTGAAAAATGGGAATAACAAATGTTTTGGCAGTGTTCCCTTGCAGGCATACCTGTGTCTGTTCAGAGATTACTTCCCAGGAAATAACATTACCAGCTGGCCAAGACAGTTATGAAAATAGCATTTAAGATCCTGGGCAACTGGCACATGGAGCCACGTGGTGTGTGGGTTTATGCATTAACATATCTTCAGTGTTGTAGGGAAAGCTGATAAGTTTATGGTTTCTCCAAAACTTGAGAGCTATTTAACCCTCACTCCAGTGAACCTCTTAGCTTCAGCACAACCCARCTGGAGAAGTCATGCACAGTTTAGAACAGTTTTGTGAGAGAAAATATCATTAAGGTCCAATGATTTTGAGACTGTAGGTCGTGAACCTTTGATGGTCCAAAGTGTAAATGTGAAACCTGTGAKTTTATCACCACTTGACCAATCCAGTCAGGTCACTATCAGTTAGGAATTAGCAAAGTCTGCGTTTGCTTTGAAGCAGCAGCATAATAACACCAAGATAAAACAGATTATTAGTCTCTTTCAATAGAGATAGTAAATTKTTTCAGATATATTAGTATTTGCACTAATAGAAGCAGTTTTATATCTTGATGTGTAAGTAAACTGTGATATTTCCTAGAAAGTCTGACAACTGGGAACTTGTCATTCACTTGAAAGTCATATCACTCTTCTATTTGCTTATTTGTGGTYGTTTTTTGTGTAAAGGAATGAGCAATGAATAATTATTATTGAGACAGGCTAAAATTTTTCAATTATTTATGAATCTGCTAAATATACTTTTATGGGGAAGAGATTTACCGAACCCTTCCTGAGAATGCAAGTACTCTTCTATCTTACATAAATTTACAGGGTGCTGGGCACTGGGAGGCAGCAGGGGAACCTCAGCCCCTTCCCCTCCAAGCAGTAGAGCAGCTTCGGGAGCTTTTTCTTTTTTTATTTTTTTGGCATGAGATGACATTAAACTTCTTGATCTTGTCTCTGCTATGTAAATATACATCTCTTTGCTTGCCTGCATTCCCATTGAAATATATAACTCTGTGTATGGTATCATCACYACTTGTGAATTGCTTTCAAATTGTGTGTGTGAGCAACATCGTAGAATGTCTCCAGGTATAAACACTTAAACCATTTGCAAATTTACATGATGGACACACTTATTTTAACATAATGCGACAGGGATATGGAAAAGGGACACAAGATGTTTTCAATAAAAGTCAGCAGGACAGATTAGTGAGCATAAAGCCGAAGCAAGAATCAATAAGTAYCTGGCAAGACTTTTTTAGGTAAGAAATGGAACTTCTGATGAAAGTATTTTCTTCCTGCATTTTCTGCATAGAGCATACTATGATTTTATGCTAAAGCAAAGATAATAAGTTTATTGACACTGGGTGCAGCATAGTCCACACAAAAACATGGATGGTGAATAAAAATCATTTAAAAAAGAAAAAACCCCAAACATGCAAACTCTCAAGGGATGTCTCACACTCAGCTATTTTGCTTTTCAGTTAAAGACAAAATGTGCAGCAATTCCAGATTTTACATTTTTCACTCTTTCCCTAYCTGCCTTTTGTACCCCCTTTTTCAAAGCATGCAGTTCCCAGTGCAGAATGTGACCCTCCGGGAGTCACTGAGCAAAGCAACGGTCATGAAAATCCTGTTAAACCTTGGAACCCTCCTGTTGCAAAGAGAATTTGAAGAAACTTGGCTAGAACAGTCAAAAAGTGGTGGGGATTTGGAACAGTTTGCAGGGTTATAAATAAATAGCAAAATCAAGCAGAAAAGACTGTACAAGTGACAGGAGTTAAACAGATGACAAAAATCGAGTCTTGTTCACAAGTATTGAAGTTACTCCTCGTTGAGATTTGGCAATAAAATACTGCACCATCATCTGTCCTGCTGTGACAGTGCTGTGGTGAAGGCTTCAGTGGAGACAGCTATCTGGACAAATGCATCTCTGCCATATTTCACTGCTTGTCAAACATGTTTCCTGTGATGTTTTAGAAACTTAGATTCAGCTGCTACCTAGATTCAATTAAGAGCTCCTTCTCTTATAAGTGCTACAAGCCTCCTCTTTTTCTAGTCATCAGAATGTTTCCCTTTCCCATATTCTATTCCATTAACAAAAGTCAGTCCAAGTGTTCTTTTTCATTCMATGCTCAAAGAAACCTCATAGTTTAGTGTAATTGTTGAACTGTGTGTTCTACTGTTTGTGCTGCTCTAACAACAGATTTATTGTTTATGTCAGTCTTGTGAGCTTTTCATTAGATCAGCTCAAGCTTCTTTGCACGCAAACCTTTCTCATATTTCTGTCATTCTCATTTTTGTTATCATCTGTGGAGAGGAAGGGAAAATGGGGCCACATTCCAGAACATCATTTGTGTTAAAACAGAAGTTTCTGCATATAAACAGGATCCAGGTTCCCTACAGACAAGCTTGGGGTCTGGATAAATAACACCCTTCTTGAAGCACGATGTATAAGTCTGTCTCTCCTGTCCTTTTGCTGTATTACTTCCAGAGAGTGAAGCACCTTTTCTCTTTCTAAAGTAGGTCTTGTCTCTTTTTTTCCTACCCTGCGGAGTTATCCTCCTGTCATTACACCTGACAAGCTGCTCCCAGCTCCCTTGGTTGGAGGCACATCTCCTCCACAACGTGTTAGCAGCAGCAGCAGCAGCAGCAGAGTTTGTGTGTTTGAACCTCCAGCTCGTGCTGAGCTGTTCCCTCTATCCCATACCCCACCCTGTGCCCACTCCCGTGTGTGTGGGGCAGGATTTATCCCCAGTGCACACCAAAGGTCACCTCCACACAACTCAGAGTTTGCTGTCRGCCCCGTTTGACAACGTCAGCATCTCCCAGACATGTGGAGTGGTTTTGATGGATCGTGCACTCACACATTCCTGTTGGAACTTTAGATTATGATCTGACTCTGAGAATTTTTGTAAAATTAGATTTACTGGAATTTTTTGGGTTACCTTAATCCATCTAAAAAGATCAACATTCTTATAAGATGTATTTTTTCCTGTGTTACTAACTTACTGGAGAATATGTCAAGTTTGTYCTTAAAAAAGATCACAGAAAAGAAAATGTTAAGATTTTATTTTTAGTGCGTATTTAGATATTTTTACAGCATTTTTGCTTATATATCAGTCTAAGCCATAAATAGAAAAATAAAACCTGTTGATATAAAAATATAATGTCAACATTAGTAAAGTCTTTCAAATGAATAACCACATATTGCTTCCTTCTTTATCAGGTAACYTTTTGAAGTCAAGGAAATTATTCAGCAGACAGAAACTATGAAAAATAGTCAGTCGCAAGTATGTTTGAAATTTCAGGATAAAATATACTGGAATATGCTGTCAGCTTCAGTACTATAAAAGAGCAATTTCTACCTCAAAATAAACACTTGAAATTTTTCTGCCTATTCCTAAATAATGTATTTTGTAAACATGAACCTTAGCCAAGTGCTCAGATTTCTGCTGAAACTGTCTTCAGTCTTATAAACAAGAGGATGGAGCTTTCAGTTTCCTCTTTCCTTCATTTCTTCCCATGATTCTGCCTTTGTAGTTCTACAGAAGAGCTCCCTGCTCACAGACTTGCTATAGAAAATGAGAGACTAAAACAAGTGAAAAATAATCAGTCCCTTCATTTCTGTTTCACGTGGCTTCCAGCTCACAGAGTGAAAGGAGCCCAGATGATGAGAGAACACACCTGGGTGACTCCTGCCCACAGCAGCCCAATCCTTTGTTATGGGCTGAGGCTGGGCATGTCCCACTTCAGGGACAGAAAAAGAAGCAGAGACAGAAGCATCGTGAGGGGACAAACTCTCTCTACTTTATTTACAAATCTAACTCTTTTATACATTTGTACAGAGTTTAAGAGATTGGCTACAGAGGTCGCCACCTCTCAACCTGGATGGTGGACATCACCATCAATCATTTCTTCTCTCAGAGGAGAAGTATGCAAACATTCTGAAAATAGACATTGTTTACATGAAGCTGCATGAGAAAGTTCTTCACTAAGACAAAAAGACAGAAAACTCAGGGCAACACTATCCTTGGCACGTGCTCTGAGGGAAAAGTTATGGTCAGCAGGAAACTACAAATTCTCCTGTCTTCAAATTAACTGGACTTGAATGAATTTTCAGATAGATGAAAAAGGCCACAAAGGTCAAAAGTGAACATTGAAACACTTTGACATAGGAAGGCCAGTGGCAAACTGGAATCCTTGTCATTATCAATATGAGAATGAATCAATGAGAAAATTACAGGGAAGATTTTATTTTGAAATGTAGATTTCYAAAGGTTTGCTACTGTAGATTATATTACACAATGCTGCACATTTGGGTGTTTCTGTTATTCCAGTAATTTCCTGGTTTACTTATCCTTGCACAATTAGCAATCAAAAGAATCGCTGCATCTAATCCATCTAATCTAATTTCATTTTTAATGCAGATAGTTAAAGGTGGTCCACATGCCCCTCTCTGGCCTCTCAGGCATAGGTATTCTTTTCTAAACCCTTTCTTTCTCAAGATGAGTTACATTTCAGWAGGCAGTTAACAAAAAATGCAGCCTGAGCTGCGAAAAGTGACACAACGTTCAGCACTGATGTTTCTGCAAAGGAGAGAGCAGAGCTGAGGCTGCTCCTTTTGTAGGATTGTCATTTCCAGTCTGTCTGCTGCCCTAAAACAACACATTTAAAACTGATGAAGTTGTCAAAAGTTTGTGAGATTTTTTTGAAKATTGTTTAAAAATTGAATCTATCTCAGTAGAAAAGCTGCAGCCTATCCCGGTCTCTGAAGGATGTGAAAATGTACAGAAGTTATTCCCTGAAAACATCGGATGGAATGTTGCAAACACAAAAGTGTCTCAAGTTAGTCCTGGAGGTGTCTGACATTCTGACATTTCTTTTTCATTACAATGATGGTTGACCTACTACTGCTTTTMATGTTTGTAAAATATTCAAACTTTATTGATATCAGTTCCTGGTGCTCTCTTAATTTTCCACCCTCTGCAGCTGTGGTCTTCATTTCTGCCTCGTTTCCATGCTGAGCTGTGTTCCTGCTGAAGCTTGACTCACTGGAATGATGCAACAGGCTCTGATTGTCTTCAGTGAATTGTACAGGTTGATTGAACAATGCACTTCCTTGGGGGGACACACACTGTGTTTCGACTGCATTTAAGGAAAATATTTTGGTTTTCACTTCCTTTTTCAAAAACAGGTTGTTCTGCAAAATGAAACCTGTTTTTCAATCCCTCTGTGACCTTATCTTTGTATCTTACATCACTCTCTGATGTCTAATAAAATGAAAGCTTCTGTTTAAATGTTTCACTGTATCCGACACTCCTCTTGTCTGATGTCAGTGCAGATCCTTTTGTGCTTGGGAAGGAGTTTTCTTGAGTTTCCGCCTTTGGAAGGGGAATTTGAGCATTTTCTCTCCTCTACATGGCTACCTACTTTAGTAAATCATGAGGAAGTTATTAGCTTTAGGACTTATATTGCTATTTGAAAACAGCTAACAGGATTATAAGCAGGCAACTAATAGACACACACAAAGGCATTATGATGACATAAGCCTTCTTGAGTTGGAAAAGTAGGTAGAAAATCTTTTCAGAGGGAGGAAAATTTCTAATGCCTGGTGTCTCAGATATCGACAGAGAATTTATCCACACAATACTGTTAATACCAGCCAAAGGGGGAACCAAGAATTATTTCAAAACACGGAGTCGAGAAGTGACAGCAAATCTATAAACTATGATTTTACATATTGAAGTKTTCTGGAGCTAAAGCTACTGTGTGGGTGGACTCAGTTTGTGGGGAAGTCTGTGAGCAGGAATTGTAGAGATGAAGTTTTTTTGAGTCTTTCAGTGCAGTGATTTTTACAGATGAGTACTTCTAAAAAGTGCTTTGCAGGAAAAAGGAGTTGCATTAAAGAGAAAAAAGTATACGAGCTATATATAAATGTTTGTGCTCAGAAAGGGAAAGGGTGTACCCAGAGTGTTTGGGGACTGTTGGTTCTGAAAGGGTTTGGATTGGATGCTATTTTAAATCTTTAACAGCCTTTGGGGGGATCTCAGTGAAGTAGCCTTTGCTTTCCCTTGTGTGGTTACAGAAGGAGGAAAAAGATTTAAAAAGGGAAGGAATTATGGACAGAAGTTGAGCTCTAAAACGTTAGACTTTTCTTCCATGTCTTCCTTTCAGGTAGTTTTCTCAGGTGGAATAAGTATTGTTATTTGCATTTCAAAGGCAAAAGAACTGACTCAGAGGGTAAATCAGCAGCAGAGCTGGGGATAATACAAAGATCTGTTTTGTCTAATGTCCTATCCATTAGCTATCACTGTGCACTCAGTATCTGACCACCACATGCTATTAAATGTAAGAAAAAAAGATGTTTGAAAGAGGCACGTTAAGAATTGCTAATAGAATTTTACTGAAATTTGAAGACTTCTAGAAAGGAYGGCTGAAACCAAAGACAGATTGACAGGAAGAGAATTCAAACTTTTTTTCTTTTTTTTCCCCCTGTAAAGTCCTAAATGTTCTGTGTGAAGACACTACCATGCTTCCCCAGAGTAGCTGCTTTTCATCACGACCAAGTCCCTTTTCTGTCCTACAGACCAGCTCTATCACATACTGTGTCCTTTTATTGTGAATGTAGATCCTGATAAAACAACCATTATAGATGTTGTAGAGCAAGCATTGACTATTTATTCTTTTGCTTCTTATRTATTTTCTGATTGTCCCAATTACTGTCTCCAATTTATGCTATTAAAATGATATTTAAAWTTTTCTTGCACCAGTAATACTGAGTTTCAGAAGTAGCTTTTAAGAATATTAAAAATACTCAAGTAATGAATATAGTCATAATGTCCTAGGGAACAAGAAAAAGAAAAATTACTAGAGCAAGAACAAGCAAAAGAAAAAATATTAGCAAGATAAGGACTTTTTAGAGAGAATAATAACAAAACAATTATGGCATCAGCATGAAGCCAGGAGGCAGCCTGTGCTTCCATGCTATGAGCTCTGTGAACCAAATTGTCACAAATATTGACATATAAAATATTCTGGTTATTCAGTCCAGAAAATTTGTGAAGTCAACTAAATAGTTATTCTGTGTTTGTTGTGTTTGTAAGGAGGTTTTTTGGTTTTGTTTTTGTTTTTAATAAAAAGCCTAAATAATCCTTTGCTAACACMTTTGTGGCTCTAGAACAATTCAAAATTTACTTGGTTTTTAAGTATTTTGGGTTTAATTTAGCTGAGCATTCAAGAGAGACTTTTCAGTCCTTAAATAATTCATGAGTAGTTATAAAATGTTAATTGATCCAGTTGGAAGCAGAAGTGGAAATATTCAAAATTACTTAGTGAATAATTCTAGGAGTACTGTTTTCCTTAAGAAAAAAAAAAGAAAAAKAAAAATAATAAAACAACACAAAAAGGCATGGGGTGTTGCTGAAGTTGTAGTTCCAATACCCCTTGCAAGGTCTCTGTGTTCATGCTGGGCACATTCCATACCAAAACCACTCTGTGTTCACACAGCTGTTGTCAAACCCAGTAAGAACTATTCTGCCTCAAATTGTTTTGGAGAAAAGGGAAGGTAGCATTCATGAGGAACAGATAAAATACAATGAATTGTGGCACTGTTCAGAACAGCACAGGCTGCACAGTCAGTCCACATTTGCCTTGTAATGTCAGCTTGTCACAGCTCTGCTCTATAAAGCTTTAATTGAGCGAGCTGCTGCCTATTGGAGGTGGAGGAAGTTTTTTGCATAGGATGGAAAAACTGCTGAATCCAAAAATACCCTTACAACCAGGCATTGCATCCTGCTAAYCCAGAGTGAACCTGCAGCAAGTTCCCAAATTTTTATCTGCAACCTTTATTAATCCAGAGCTTTCTTAATTAAATAYACTCTCTTTTAGTCATCCATAGACAACCTTTTGCAGGCACCAAGGCAGAATTTACTAAACTGCAACAGGCAGTAAAATGGAAGGCAGTGTGAAGCCAGGATGTCTTAAAAAACTTTGAATTGCTGGTGTGGGCAGTGAAAACAGCAGTGCCTTCCGATGACATTTGAAGAGCCATTTTTCTAAAAATAATGAAATTAAATGTGAAGAATTCTTTGTGTTCCATTAGGGGATGCCTTATATTGTTTAGATACCTCAGAAGTCCCRGGAAAGGCCACTGCAAAAAGGCCAAACAGAAAGATGGGGGCTCAGAGAGAAGAACACAGAAAGATGTAAAACATAGATRCAAAATGGGCCTCCCTCAGATTGGCTGCTTGGCTCCTTCTGACTGACAGGAATTGTAGTTTAAGTACAGCAGCAACAATCTTGCTGTAATAATGGTTACCCCTCATAGAACCTTCCACTGCACCCAAGAAGAAAAGTTTCCCCCTGCCTGCTTTGATGGCTGCCTTCCGTGCCCCCTGCCATAGATGTGATGCACAACTGAATATTCACAAACAAGAATAATTTAGTGGGCTTTCCTCCTTACCTWTCAAATGTAGCTGAATGACTTTATTTTTCACAAAATCCCTCTAAGGACCTCTGGCAGAGATAGTAACCTTTTCTAGCCAGCATCTCCACTGCTGATTGTCATTGTCTCCAGTAATGCCAGCTAAGAACACTGGCAGTGTCTGTTAGACACCACTGCAGCCAACTGAGATAACTCTTCCCATTTGGCCAGTGGGCACGTTTTAGTTTTGTTTTGCTTAGACTGTTATTTTGCAGTCTGGTGACATATTGCAGGGGTCAGCATGAGGAAAAACAGACATAGATCTTTCACATTTAGCCTGATCAAGTGCTCAGTTTTTAGCAACATCTTCTGAAGAAAACTATGCCACTTGGCAGCTTTGGTTGGTTTGCTCTATGTTGTGAATGGAAATAGCCACAGCATCACCCCTGCTTTGAAATTCCTTGGAGTGCTCATTGTTTTATGTTACAGGGCTTGCAGAGTTAGGTGTAATCTCAGTACTCAATGCTACAGGGTGACAATTTGCACCTCAAATCCTTTTCTCTGGGAGCAGGAAGGTTTTGAACAGCCAAATGCCATGGTTGTATTGAGTTGCAAGTGTGGGAGGATGATGGCAGTTTCTGCTCTAGCAGCCCTTCAGTGTCACATGGCATTTAGCATCACAGTGTTTGTTAAGCCTTTCACTAGCTGCTTTCTGCATATTTGCATAAACACTTCAAAATTGTGAAACAGACCTGTTTGTCTTATTTCTATCCACATTTTTCTCCTATATCTGGGTGTCCTTCCTCTATCATTGTTTTGGCCTTAAGAATTTTCAATTTTCATGTCTAAGTTTATCAAAACACTGAAAACCATTCAAGAGCAGTATTACATCGGCTTTTATTTTAGGCCAGTTATCATTGCTAATTTGAGATGAAGTTACATACTCCTGAACAACTTCCATTTTGTCAGGAGCATGTTAGGAGACAGTCCAGGGGGTCAGTGCTGCCTTCATCTCTAGGCAGCTTTACACTGCTCTCCATCCCACTAATTTCCATTCTCTTCCACTCATTACTCAAACAAACTCATTACTCTGCTGGACCTCCCTCTGCTCCCTCAGAGGAATTAATTGCAGGCAGTGGGTCAGTGTCTGTGCTGTTAACAGTCAGTATCAGGTGAAAGGGAACTGCATGATAAGGATCCTGCACTACTGAGAGTGAAGAATGCCTACGTGACATGGAGATACAACAACATCCTGCCTCTAGACCTGCAGGCTCTGTGGAAATGGGTCCTTGCAAAACAAATGAACCCAACCCTTTTTCTCGTGTTCTTGATTCGTATATTTGCAGTGGTTTTGTGCCTTACCTCTGAAACTTGCTGATCTCAAATATTTTTTGTAGAAGATAAAGGAGTTCGCTGATCATTTTCTATTATGAAATCAGAGTGGATCCCCTTCTCATACAGGAATGGTTTTATGGTTCTAGCTTTTAGGGAAGGGCAATGCAATCTAACTTTAATGCTGAAATACTTCCAAAGAACATAGTACTGAATTAAAAGCTTCCTCACAGTTTATGGGGATAATGGGGATAATATGTAGCAGGCAGAATCAAGCATAACAGTAAAATAGCAAGGCAAAGGTATTGGGAACCCAAGTAGATGTTAACACCAAACCATAAACAATTTTTCTTGTTAGCTGCAATAAGTGTGCTATTTAATACACCCACTATTTTTCTGTACTGTGGTTGGAGGGTCTACCCTGACAGATAATTCTAGACTAATCTCACAGACTGATTTCTTCATAAAATTAATTATCTAGACAATAAGATAGATCAGATTTAGAATGGACCCCTGCATTAGGTCACCCAGAAACTTTGTAGTTTAACAGTATTTGTGAGATGGATGCAGAGATCACTTCACCAAGCACTGCATCAAAAGGAAAAGCCAAAGCTGAGCTCCTGGACCTCTTCAGGAATCAACCTGGGAACTACTAAACAGAATGAATGAGAGTTTTCCTATGGCAGAAAAACAGTGTTGATAAAAATCTAAAAATGAATATAAAATTTCACCTCAAAATTGTCTCTAGTTTAGGAGTGGATTTTCATTCATCATCTCTGCTCCATATGTTATGATACATATACAAATTTATCTGTAAGCTTTCTGGTTTCATTTTACATCAACCTCTACAAGAGAGTAATTTACTTTTCTTTAGTCCAGAGTTTGATATGAGTCAGAGCAAAAGAGAGGAGGAGACAAAGAATGAGGACAACAAGGGAGAGAGACTGGCTAAGTTAAACAGAAATAAGAAATACAACTGCACTGCAAGCATAATCCAGTGGCTTAAAGGTACCAGTTATTGTTTCCTTTTCTTAATTTTAAACCCTTCAATGTTATTTGATGCTAAGAATTGTGACTTTATTCTGATTCCAAACCAATGGATATATGGATAAAATAATTACATGTTCATGTCTGAAGTAAATTAGCGACATAAGCACATTGGTTAAGTCCATTCATCTTCATGGTTAATTTCTGATTTCTTGATTTAGTTCCCAGTTTGCTCTTCTTTAGAATATACCACCTGGGGCAGATCCAGCTATCATTCCATTCAAACATATAAAAGTCAGACATTTCCCATGTTGAACTTCTGTGGTAGCGTTCAATTTTAATAAGTAACTTATCGAGAAGTTTTAGAAATCAGTCTGTATCCTATTCAACATCCTATGTAAAATACAGCCCATTGAGTTGAAATTGAGTAACAAAATCATATCAATTCCTCTGTCTTCACATATTTTAGCTAATCTTCTCAGACTTCGGTTCAATTTCCAGCAATAATGCTTTCTGTGTGTGCTTGTACTTACTAATATTGGGGAGTTTTTACATCAGAATGCCAGTCTGCCATATCTTGATCTATGTGTGGAGGTTATTTATATTCATTTGCTGTACCATTTTGGGTCTGACTCAGTTGGCTTGATTTTCTTATGCTATATGTTATGAAATGTAGAACTAATTTATTCATTAGCAAACTGCAAATTATTTCAGCAGAGCAATTCTTACTTGAGAACAGCATGTATAGAAATAGACTGGAATAAAAAAAATACACATTTTATGGTTTTAASTGTACAATGAATGCAGGTCATCTGCTTTTAATACTGGAAATCAATGCTTGGCACTTACTCTTGAAAAGGATTCATGTATTTTACTGAAAGAAGATCTGGAGACTTTCTAACACATTGTGAAAATCTAATAATGCTTACTCTCACTGTTGATTTCCAGGTATTATAACATTAATCTTTAAGCCACAGAACAACTCTATTTTTATTTTACACATCTTCAAATGTCTGGCTGATGTCAAAACCCTTGGATTTAAACCTCGGTATGCTCAGAGGCGTATGTGGCTTCTTTGCCCATTGAACATTAGTGTTAAGCAACCAAAAAAGCTTACAGTAATCTTGTTATGGGGCTAAAAAGGCATTTCTGAGGACTGGCAGTGTGGGAATGCTTTTAAGAATTCATCAGTTAGGTTTTTGGACATCTTGGACTTCATGCATGAAAGTGATTCTGTGCAGGCAGATAAATAGATAGCAGCAGGGGTCACCCAGACTTTGAGATATGGTTTTGATAAAAGCTTTAAACTATAGAAAGAAAGGGATGAGAAAGAGAAAGCACTTCTTGTGGAAAAAAATTGGCAAAAAAAAGAAGTTTTTTAGAAAAAGTGAGCCTCATCCTTGAGGTATTGTGTAGACCATGTTGCAGTTTTCTGTAGACATTGCCCTTTTCTTTAAATTGGATGGTGGCAGTTCTGGTCTTTTCACTTCCTCTCCCTCTGAGACTCAGCAAAATTCCCCTGCACTGACAGACTTTGGAATGAACAGGGTTCAGGAGACAGCTGAAAGCAGTGGCAGATATTTTTCAATACCATATCACTTTAATATTTCTGCTTTCCTGTTTGCTTCCTGCTTCCAGCATCTTTTTACAGTGTGGGGAGAGCTCTTAGCCCATCTCTCAATGTTTATTTCCCCTCTGTCTTCAGCAGTGGCTTTTTGGCTGCATAAACATTTTCACTTCAACCTTCACCTGATTTGGAACAGTGATATATCCCCTGCACTTTTAAACTGCTTGGTGTCTGTATGATGGAAACACCTTCCACTATTACAGGCAACCAGTTCTGGGAGATTATTAAAATGCTTTAGTAAAATTTTGTACTTAGGTATAGTTTACCCCTATGTCCATAATGCATTGGAAAACTGTCCTAGCAGAATTACAGTTCCTTGGTGACAAAAAGATCTTTAGGTAAGAAAAATTATAATGACTCTGCAAAGCAAAAGGACTTGTGTTGCAAAAGAACTACAGAAATATTGAAAGCAGAAATTCTGGTGACAGAATTATTCTGGTGACTAAATTATAAAATAATTTTTGCCATTCAAAAAAATTTTATGTGATTAAAATTTTCCGAAGTGGAGCACAGTACTGTATTTCTATAATGGTATTACACATCTACTCCAGTGTAAGCAAAGTTTTATTTGGTTCAAGGAAATCCTTAGAAAAATGAGTAGCATGGCTCTTCTTTCTGACATTTAATTTATGGGAGATGGCATGGAGCCTGACAGTACAAAATGAGCTTACAGTCCAGGAATGTTCAGATTCTGGATGACCTTCATTTGCAGAAGCAATCATTCCCTTACTCGTGTTATTCATTGTTTTCCCCTGGGTATGGGAGCTTAGTGGACGATCTCAAATGTTAACTGGATGTAACCTGCTGCTTTGGAGACTGGTACTGTTTGCTGAACATCAAACAAACCCTCATGGGTTTTTTTAACTGTATCAAAAAATCACTTTGTATTCCTGTCCATTGCAACATCTGCAAATTGCCTAGTGGAAAATATTTCGTTAGAAATTACTTCTAAAATGACCTGCTGTTTCTCTTTTCCCACATGTTTATACCCTGAATTTTAGTTTCGTGGAGGGTCAGTAACTTTTTGAAGCTTATTGTGACAGCCCCTGTGGAAGGCAGAGCTCTGGGCTTCTGCCCATCTAAAAACCTCTGTGAGAACAAGAATTTATTGTTTATAAAATGTTCCTGGTTTCCAAAGTACTCTGCCAGCTGGTRGAACAGCATTAATAACAGGCACACCTCCTTTCCTCWGCCCTTACACTCCTGCTCCAAAGGRCAGGTCATCCAGGGAGACTCAGGCTGCTCCTCCCTGTAGTCACAGAACTGCAACTCTGCAGGGAGGGTGGGAACACTTCTGGCAGGGAAAAGTTTCCTCCAGCCTGCAGTCTGAAAATGTGTCACACATGCATTTGATCTCTCTGCTGCATATTCTGGGCACAGTAGCTGTACGGTCTTAAAACTGCATTTAGTGACATTTAAAAACTTTGATGTAAAATTCAGAGTGATTGCATTGTTTATATTATATTATATTATATTATATTATATTATATTATATTATATTATATTATATTATATTATATTATATTATATTATATTATATTATATTATANATTATATTATATTATATTATATTATATTATATTATATTATATTATATTATATTATATTATATTATATTATATTATATTATATTATATTATATTATTATGCCATCTGTCCAAAATGTTATAAAAATATGGGTCTAAGAGCCATCTCGAAAGGAATGCCCACTCCTGAACCCTGCTCTGAGTGAAAGTGGTGCATTCAAGTCAGAATCCATCTTACTGTGAGTACTTCTAGACTCTTTTTACTAATATCCTTACTATATTTATTAAACTGTGCTTATTTTCAGACAAGCATATGAAATATCTAACTTCTCCCTTTTTCAGTGGACCAGYGACCCCACAGACAATTAAATCTATTTAATATAGTTTATCCTTGTCAAATTCATGTCAGCTGCATTTYTTATTCCCTCACTGTTTCTCTTTGCCTTAGAAGTTATTATTATATTTGTTAGCMCTTTTCAGATATTGCAGCTGGGAGAACTGGTCAGTAATTTCCAGGAGCCTGCTATTTTTCTCTTGAGGATAAACATTATATGTGACATTCTGTGGCCTTCTGAGCCATCCCACATTCCACAGGTATCTTCTTGGAAGGTGCAGAGATTGTTTTGATAGTCCCTTATGTGCTCTATACTAAAATTCATGTTATGCTGATAAAGTGAATATTTCTATATTTTATAAGTATTCTTTAGCTGATTCTTTCCCTGTTCTACTCTAACATCTTAAAATTAAAGTTAGTTTCGTCTCTTCAATAAGGAGTTATGTGTATAAACAGGAAAATTAAGCAACTTCTTTGTTAAAAATTAGTGGGCTGGTAGGAAAAACATCACATTGTTCTCTTTTTTTTTTTTAAATGCACACAAGATATGAAATGCTTTATGTCTGTGTAAAAAATAAAAGAAATAAAAACATACTCTGTTGTAAAACAGGTTAATATTGTTTAGTACTTTGCACCAATCAAAATTTTTGGACAAGGCCCACAGATATTCAGACATACTCAAATTGTCAGAAATTGTATTAGAACAACTAATCAACATTCCAAGATTCCTTCACGGTGAAGAATGAAGGCACTGTCACCTCTCTGGGATCAGGGAGGAGTGCTGAGGTGAACATTCACATGCTGCATTGCACTGRCAGGTAATGGTTCAGGAATTAAAAYATTTTARTATTACTGACCAGTCTGTGATASTTGGTTAAAGTTCCTAGACCCAGCCTCTGAATTACAGATCCTTTCTACTTCACATTTTAGTTTAGTTAAGCATTTTGCATATTGTAAATGTGTGTTATTTACTGAGCAGCTGTTGTTGGGTCTTGGTGTTGTGACATTCCCATGCAAATGTTCCTGCTCCTCCTGCCCCGTTCCTGTGCCGCTGACAGCGATCACTTCTGCCACAAACTGTTGGTGGTGAACAACTCAAAAAGGCAGAGAGAAGAGATTATACTGATGATGTGCAATTAAAAGGAAAAAGTACTATTTCTACACTTCCCACAATTAGGAGTTTGTGTGCTATCTACAGCAGCTGCACTGGGAGAGGTCTCAGAGCGTTTTGCATATATTTTCTGACAGTTTATGCATAAAAATCACTGAACATTGACTCCTTAGCATAACAGACATTTAGCAGACACATTTTTTCTACAAATTTGTTTTCTGCAATGCAGTGTATTTTGGAGTTGATGTATGGAGCGTTTAGGAAGACAGATTATTCCTTATGAATTTTACTGTCTCGACAGTGCCAAAAAGAGATGAAAATGAGCCTTTTGTTCCACAAATAAGCTGAACAGATATGTCATTGACGCCATAAAGAGAATAAGTGAACTCAGAACATCATACATCTTTGTTTTGTTTACTTAAAATACTAATTTAGAACTTCTAAGTTAAAGAGATTTTCTTACAACTATTTTCCAGTCWAATGTTATAAGATTTTGTGTGTAGGTAGTTAGAATCCAGGATTTTTAAATTTCTTTTTAAATTCTGTTTTCACATATCTTTAGTTAACACAAACTGTATTTCACCTAAAGATTCTTCTTTTTTATTTTTGTTYTGGTTTTTTTGGTTGTTGTTGTTGTTTTCAGTTTTTGTTTGTATGATATCAAGACTCTAGAAGCACTTTGATCAAATTTCCCCAGCTATTTTTGAGTTCCAAGAAGGTTAAAACATTTTCTTTCTTTAGAAGATTATTTTCCACTTTTTTCCTCTGAGATGACTCCTGAATTCTTCAATTTCCATGGAGTGTGTGATCCTGCTAAAGCTGGGAGTATTTGTAGTTGGCCCTACACATGCTGTGAATGTTGCCAAGAAAGCCAATTTGCTTCTGAGAACATCTAATGCCTTTGAAAATCAAGTTTGCTAGGGCTTCACTTTCTTTTTCTATGATATGTTGATTGTACATGAGACACTGAGTGTACATTTTTCCATGCAGGTAKTGTGACCAAGAGTATTTTGTAAGAACAATATGAGGAATTTCTACCATCCCCTTTGGGCTCTTGGGTCACGCAGGAGGTAGGGGGAGATCTTGGATAGGAAATAAAGGGCAGTCAGGGCCACATGAATATAATAATTTTCTGTTATAAATTAGACCAGAGATGCACATGGGTTGTCCCACAGGATGCCAGTGTGGATGTGCACAGCCAGCTGTGTGCTGGGTTTTTCTCACGGCTGGCACACCCAGCTGTGACTGAGAATGGGATGATAGTTGGGAGTTTACAGGCAGATTCAGGTCTGCAGGAATAAATGCATGTTGTTGGTAGATTTTCCTTTTCCACATAAASTGTTGGGATTTCTTTATTCCTTGTSCAGCTGCCATTGTTCAGTTTGGTGGGAGATTTTTGCCCCTGTGCTTTCAAGGATTCTCTTGCAGCTGCTCCAGGGTCTGCTGCAAGAAGGCTTTAGTGCTTAGGCTGCAGTAAGGCCCAGGTTTGCATCTCTCTCACTTTTGAACCAGCGAGTTCCARAAAAGTAGGTGGAATAATACATGAAAATAGCTATAGAAAGCAGAATCAGCATTAATCAGCTGAGGTGTATTAGAAGATTATGGGTCAGTACTCCAAGGGTGGATCAGTGGTGTTTCATTAAAGATAATGAATCTCCTGTGAGTTAGACTGGCTGAAGTTTTGGCTCTAGGTCACACAGAAATTTGATATATAGGTATTCTGCCTGAAGAATTTRCACTGCTTTGAAGCTTTATTCTGTGAAGGGTTTTAGGTGGTTTATCAGTAAGTACTTTTTAACC
Organism: Mixornis gularis; assembly: GCA_003546035.1. Classification (NCBI taxonomy): domain Eukaryota; kingdom Metazoa; phylum Chordata; class Aves; order Passeriformes; family Timaliidae; genus Mixornis; species Mixornis gularis. The sequence continues at coordinate 3,916,998 of QVAJ01000024.1, forward strand.
ATGGATATCTGCAGTGGTATGAAAGTCCATGACTCTTCAAGTATCTAAAGTTGTTTAATACACTCCACATTTCAGAAAATTCATTTTACTTATTTTTTTTTTTTGTAAAGTGTTCATTTTTGAAAGCAGAAGAATGTGAGTGAGAGAAAACTTGTCAAAATTATGACAATCTTGACATGTCTTAAATCTATTCAGGAAGTTAACAAGTCAAGGTTTCAATAGTGGTGGTATTTGGCAGTATTGCACAATACTCTTGTCTATTCTTGCTTTTCTTGTCAGTTGTGACACTAACGTGAAAGATACTATGCAGGTCATGGATACAAACTTAAATAGCATCTAATAGCATAATTTGGTTAGTAATTCCTTTATTCARGAAAAAAAAATGGTAGAATYCTGTTAAACTTCCTGATTTACTGATTTAATAGCTATAGCAGAATTTTGAATACCACCATACTGATCCCTATATGTTTGTTTTAGGAAAGCATGGATTCACCAGATCATTTAAGTGTATAATTTACTATAATCAGGCAAAGTATTTTGTGAGTATATTTCAAAAGAGAATTTAGACCATTTTATAAGTGGCCAGACTGGACAGTGTTGTGTTTTTATGGTTGTCTCCAAAAATGACAGAAATCCGTATAGTCACAGTGGGGCCAATGCAAGGCTTTGAAAAACTGTGGGATCTGCTTAACATTGACAGCCTTTACTAGAGGCTATATTTATATTATTTCCATTTACAGCTTGATCTACTAGTCTGCTAAACCTCTGTGGAAAGTGTGAGCAGAAGAGAGGGGCAGAGCAGGATGGACTCCCTTCATCTTAGTCAGAAAACATCATTGGCTAAACAAGCTTTGACAGCCATAAAATCTTCTGAGATGAAGAAAGTACAGACAAATGGTGGTTTGAATATTATGTAAGGAATGATTCCTCCTTCTATCCCTAGTGTTTATCAATATATTTTCTGGAGTACTGTGTGTTGAAGCCAGTATTTACAGCCAAAAAAGGAAGGCGGGTACAAACGAGTGCACACCAGCAAATGAATCATGAGTGTATTCAAGCTCCAGTACACCCAGTGCAGCGTAAGGGGAGGATTTGACTCAGCCCAGGAGCCTGAGAGGAACATGCATGGAACATGTGCCAGGAGACAGGGGAACATGCATGGAACATGTGCCAGGAGACAGGGGAACATGCATGGAACNAGACAGGGGAACATGCATGGAACCTGTGCCAGGAGACAGGGGAACATGCATGGAACATGTGCCAGGAGACAGGGGAACATGCATGGAACATGTGCTTCACCAGGGGCAGCTGGTGACAGCCCTGCCTCCCCGTGCCGGGGAGTCTCAGGAGTCTCCAGCCAGGGTCAGCCGTGTGATGTTGTCTTTAGATGGACACAGAGCCTTGGTTTTGTGCCTTTCTGTTCTCCAGGGTGGTGACGTTTCTGACTCCAGTTTCTGTTTTTATGGCAGCAGAGGTTCCTGAATCACTCCAACAGATTCATTCCAGAGATGTTCTGTTTGGGAGTGAAGATTGAATATCAGCACAGAACTCGGTTTCTGCTTGCTCCTGCCTTGTTTAACTTAGGCAACATTTACTCCAGGGGACTACAGCAGTCTATAAAGCAGAGCACTTCATGGAGGACCATTAATAATAGCTGCTCATATTTTATTTTAATCTTGTGTGCAACCATTTTCTTGAGATAGAACTCAGGCCAGAATTTAAATCTCTTAGCTGAAGAACTACTAGCTTTCAGTTTYACAATTAAACCCTAGAATGCAGTCTGTGTCAGAAGGCTACTTGCAATGAAATACATGAAGCTGTGTTTCACGGAGAGTATTATGGACCTGTTCCTCCATTGTAGAGAGAGAACAGACTTCTGCGTTCTTGCTTGCTGACTATTTCTAATTATATCCATGTCAGTGAAATGAATATTAATGGTTCTAATGTATTTAATAAAGTTTGTTCTTGATTTTTTTCCCACTTCAAATTAATTTCTCTTTTCATTTCATTAATTTAAAGAGATTTTACTTCTTGTAAGTTAATTACATTTTTTCCTTTTAGAGGGAAAACATTTCAGATGATAAGTACTATTATTTTAACAAGTATAATGAGGGCATACAGCATCCCAAAGATGAGTTTCTTTATCCTTTTCTGTAAGTGTTGTGGGCAAGCCTCATTTATATTGTAATATTCCATAYCTTTTATCGGCCAAGGTGTGAGCTATTAACATGTCTGATAAATTTGCATATGSTGATCTGATATGCCATGCACAGCTAATGCAGCAATGTGTGCATTAGGGACAGATACAGCTTCTTTTTTARGCTAAGGTTTTTTCAGTTATTAAGGTAAATGTAAAAATGTTTGTAAATACTAAGATAGATATAATCACTCTGAATGTCATGGGTATAAGCAGTAATAAATTTCTTCCATGATATATTTTTTCATATGTAGGACATACCTAAAAATTTCATAAATATATTTCAGCAACAGCTTACATGAGTTCATAATCCCTCAGAGGTTAAACTGAATTTTTTAACAGTTTCAAGCACTGATACAGAAATAATAAATTCACACAAATGGACTGGATGGTGACTTCTTCAAAGACACTTCTGTTTATCACAGGAATACTATGGACATATGAAACAACAAAATATAAATACAAATGACATTAGTATATGCTAAGAAAGTCTCTTGAAATTATCTTAAAAAGTTCTGCTCAAGAAAAAAAGGGCTCTGTGAAAAACAATCTTTTCCCTTTCTGTATTACATGATTGCTGACATCTTTTCAAGGTATTTTGCTCTTCCTTCAAATACTTATAGTACCAAGAAGGACAAAATCAATATCTTGAACCTGGCAAAATTTCAGAATTGTGAAAATCTTAGAACTGGTTGTTCTCTGATTTACACCAGTGCAAATCTACTGTTACTGAGGCTGAACTTATTATTATATAACTTCAGAATTGATTATCTACAGAACAATGCTGGAGCTTTTGCTGCTTAGTAAGGAGAAATCTGATGCAGTTATTTTACCTACATACAGTTGTTGGAAAATACAAAGAGATATGGACAAAGGCAGAGGGAGGGAAGGAGCCATTAAAAGGTGGCTCTATCAAGTCCAATTCAAGTRTAGAAAGGGATGATTTGAGTTTGGTCCAACAGGACAGACCTTAGCTGAGGGTGAGGGTAARTTCCCCAAATGTGGATAATGGCATTTTTGTTGAAGATTAGAATGTTGTGAACAGAGTTTCCCCCAAAACAAATAAAATGCAGAACACAGAAGCTGGGTGGTTTTAAGAGAAAAAATAGTGATCTTGGTGTTCCCAAAGGCGTCTTTCCCTTTCCTGTGCAATGGAGACCTTTTCTAGCACTAACATTCTCTCCTTTGAGAGGTTGATCTTCCTCAGATTTATAATGCATCTCATCCTGTTATTCTGGCTGTTACTTTTCTCCTCTTTTTCCAAAAGCTGTAGAATACTTTTTTTTTTTTTAATTAAATAGCTGCTTTGTAACTGCACACTGCAGAAGGATTTTTTTATTGAAAGAACTACAAATCAGTTGAAGCAAATATTCTCTCTGCCCCTAGTTCCACTCTGCTGATGGTTGTATTCATGCTGTRAAGGAGGATGTCTGGGTAGCTGCTGTTTACAATTACCCACTAACTTGGAAACCTGGGAAGGTGGTCAGGCTGTCAGTATGACTGAAACTGSTCCTGGGCTTTTGCCTAAAACCTCGGGCAGCCTCCAGTGGCACAGGTTAACAGCAGAATTATGTTCAGATGAGAGGTCTCAGGKGAGAACACCTGATGAGAGAGGGTCAAGACCTAAATAAGAAACTGGGCTRTCTCTGACTGCACAGTATGCATATACACAGAGAAAGATTAAGATCCCAGAGACTCACTTCTGTGAGGAGAGGCCAGGGAAGACTCTTGGTTTGCTCTGCAAATTAATGCTTTAATTGTTAACAGCATGAAGAGTCAGAGGGCTGAGAAACCTCATGAAAAGTTAAGTGCAGTTGATCCAATGAGCTTTTTTTATCTGCTGATCTCACGTAGGAGATTTTTGGAAGAGGGGGTGGGGAGAAACAATTCAAAGAATAAATATATGGGAGAGCAAAACAAGAGCAGAGGAAATCAGTAATAAGATTTTGTGAGCAGATATGATGTGATTTAATGTGATTGCATGTCATTGAGGGATGATCAARAAATTCATCAAATTCACTGCCAAGAAAATTGTCATGAGCAGCTCCAGCAGTGACAGAGGTCAGTGTGGGTAGTACATGATCTGTGTGGGTTTTCACATCTTGCTCTTCTTGTCTGCAGCAGATAAACAATGCTGAACTGGGCAATAATGCTAGCCACACCAGCTTTTAGTAAAAAAAACTGGTCTATAAATTTTGCTAACCATTATCTTGAAGGTTTAGACTGGTGATAATGCAGGCCTTCAAAGATTAAATAAAAAATTTTGAGTAATTCTCCATACAGGTATAACTGTGGGCTTTGCAGGGGAAGAGGAGAGAATGAAAAATGTGATTTCACTTCTCTATGCTTTTTATAGTGTTTCCAGGCATTCCAGTGATTTATAGAAACAGAAACAGTCATCACAAATTGGCATGGGTACAAGAAGAATAAGCCAATGGAAGATGAAATTAATAGCAGTCATAGATGCTTAAGGGATCAATGATGTATTGGTGCTATTTCTTTTTCAATGTCAMATGCTGTGCTAATGCATTAGGCCAGATGATATCTAAAGACAATGACCTATAATCTTCTCTCTTCCCTCAATGCCTTGCTAATATTTTACTGAAGGTTTTGTGCTGCACATTTAAACAGAACTTTTCCAGCTGCAGGAAGAAGGTTCAAAGACACTTTCTGGAGCTTGGTACAGACAAAAAGAGGCTACTGGATTTAATCATTACTCATAATCCTCTCAAACCAGTCAAGCTCACAACAGCAGTGAGAGAAAGTGACAGAGATCTTGCCTTGGTGAGGGATTATAATTGTCATATTCTAGTGCATGGCCCCTTCCCTTCCCATTCCTAATAACCTGCAACAGGAGGGGACCACATGCCATGACACCAAAGGAGGTRCAACAAGTTTTTGCTAGGGTCTGTATTAATGTGCTTAACATTAACTGCTCAGGCTAGCTCTGCTCCTTAGTGACAGCTTTTCCAGATAGTTTTTAGTGCAGGAGATTCCACTCATCTTGTCAAACCTGATTTATTGCTTCTGTTGGGTTATTGTGCTTCTTGCCAAAGAACCGTTCCTGGATTTGGATCCTTTTCCTGTCTAATGGGCTGCATATGCTGTCTGATGCCAGCCCTGTTCAGTAAGCTACCCCCGCTGTCTGATCCCACTCCCCACTTCTGTTCTTGTCAGGTCCTCTTGTGTTTATAATCAATTGCTTTCTTTTCCATTCTGTTTATGATTTACTCTTTTCTATTTGTACTGCCTGGCCCCGGGGCCCCCAGATCATYTCTTGCTGCCTGGTTTTGGTGTCTAACACACAGCTGCCTCACAGTTATCCTTGCTGGGTTCTCAGTCACTTGCTAAGCAAGCAGCTGCGTGGCCGCCTGTTCCCAAGTTCCAGCTGTCTGATCAGCTGCTCTTGCAGAGTTATCCTTCCCAGGGTGTAATCCTACTGTCACTAGCTGTGGGATCAATTCTTTTTTGCACAGATCTTCTGGATTTGTAATTATATATTTCATATATCATCTAGTTAATCCTTTGAGACTGTTCCAAATATCTGAATATCTTCCTCTTTCTCCTTCCTTGCTTTGTTCGTGTTTAATTTCAGACTGCCTTGATCACACTCCACTTATCCAACAGATTCCTTTCTTCTGATTTCTCATCAGCTGCTCTTTAGCATCTATTTTTACATTCACAGCTTCTGCTAGTCAAAGATTCTGATGTGTAAGTTGCTATTCCTGCAGCCCTATGTCTACCACCATCCGTTTAATCATCTCTATTGTGTGCTGCTCCTGCTATTCAATCAGCAGTGTTGTTTTTTTTTTTTCTTTTGTGCAGGCCTTCAATGATCTGATCAGTTCTGTCTGTCATATGATTGCCCCTGGTTATCATTCCTACTGGGTAATCACTGCAAGGAACTCTTTCCTTGCASAGGCTTGGATAATTATCTGCTCATGCCAGTTCTGGTGACTTTCTCAAGGCCACGGAGTGGAGTTRCACAGTCCTTAGAAGCACATACTGCAGTAATGGCATTGCTGGCCCTTRTGGGGTTGGTATCCTGGAGTTAAATATATCAATGGGTATTCTTAGCTGAAAGTTTTACAAATKATGAATTTCACCGTGCAACAAAATTAAAAGTTTCTGTCCTCTCCTTTCTCTTTGCCATATTGGTTCACATATTCCTCTGTTTATCTGGTAAATAATAGCTCTTCATCAATCAAGAAAGTGCCCATCAAGGCTGTGTTCTTCTTTCAACTCATCTCTCCTTCTCATTACTTATCCAGCCATCACAGCTCGGCTGATCCCTGGTTCACTGCTGTATTATAGCATAAAATAAAAGAACRAAATTCAACTGATGTAAATTATTGTAGTTCACTGACTTCAGTGGACCCCAATAATTAAGACAGTCAGCTCAAAGTCTCTGGAGGAGAAGACACATGCTGTGACTAAAGAGTACTGTCTCCTGTTGCTGGCTGAGAAAAGTAGATTGATTATCTTTGCTTTCCAGTAGAAGATTAGGAATTAGTCGAGAAGAACAAAAGCACATAATAGTTTCACTAAGAGCTTTAGAGGATATCAGGCAGGGAGATGCATATTTCACAGTGCTGCAGAAATCTGTGGAGTTCTGTRCAGGAGCAGTCTGTCTTTCCTTCCTTAAGGAATTTTTTCCCCCAAATAGGTCTCAGGGGGAATGGTCAAGGTTACATTTGGTGCTTTACCTCTCAAGGTGTGMCTGCCTGAGTTACAATGTTGATTTATTCTTGGAATGTTTTAATCAACTGCTAAATTTGACTTCAGCTTGTGACACATAAAACCATTTTGCCATAACCTCTCTGATCTTGTGGCTCCTTAGGGGTGAAGAAGTCAGAACACTCCTGAATCTGGACAAGTATTTAAAGCTATCCATGTAGGAACAAAATGCCTAATTTTTTCCTTGACAGTTGTTATACTTCAGGGAAGGAAACTAGAATTAAGCAACTTACATCTGGTAAAATTAGTTCTTCTGTTGCAGAACTTGGAGGGATGCAAAATTTAGAGTTAGCAAGTTTTGCAGCAGAAGGGTGGAGGAGACAGCTGCCTGAAGTACCTTCCAGTCTCATCTTTTACGATTGCCTTCACACTGAGTGAACTGTGATGTGTGAAGTTTTATAGAAAGTTATTCACTTTTCAGGTAGCCTCCCACATGCTTGTATATTTTTCCATAATTTTCAGATCCATAAATTCTGAAAGATGGGAAGAATGTAGAAACTCATAGAAAGTAAGTTATGCCATACAGTTCAGAATTTGAAGAAATATTTGAACTTGGTTGTTTGTGTTGGGGTTTTTTTCCCCCCAAATGCATGTATAGTTAGAATAAAAACTTTAATTTTAGAACTTACAYAAACTTCATTTCAGAGTCCATGTGTGTATAGCACTGTGAGATTTTTTTAAAGGAAAAAAATGAACTTGTAAATATAAAATAGGATCTTGTGCTATCAGTATCTTTTCATATTAAAGCAGTAGGTAAAGTTAATTTTTCTAGTATTCATATAGTCCTTCATTGATCAAAGGGTGTTACCCCATGCTTGTCCTATCATTTGATATCACTGGTTTTGACTATAAGTACAGTAGGTATTACACCCATGTACACAGACAGGCATCAAATCTATGCCTGATTCCAAAGCAGATCACAGCCCAAAATCTCCACYATCTGCACCCATTTCTCTAGGCTGTCTCAGTAGTTTATAGGCACTTCTTGGGCACTTTTGGGTCATTTTCTTATCAGCTTAACTCTATTTWACACAATCTCTTAAACCTGTGTTTAAGTGATCTGACATTAGGTTTTTAAGAATTCMTGTAAGGTGTAAGTCGAGTATTTTTTTCAAGTTTAATACATTGTAAAGGCCTTAAAGGTGTTTTGCTTTTGCTTATGCTCTCCTTGATTCTAGGGCAAAACCCCACAGACCCAACTGACAACATGGAACTCTTTCCTGCACCATTTGCAGATGTGAAAATAATCTTCTTACTTTACACCCTTGATTTTACAGTTATGATTTTTATATCTCTTTTGGCAAAGATATAGAAGGATAGATAGATAGATAGATAGATAGATAGATAGATAGATAGATAGATAGATAGATAGATAGATAGATAGATAGGTAGATATGTTAAATGTAAGGGAATTTGATCCAGCTAAAAATGACTGTTTACCCAGAATCTGGTAAAACAATCTGGGTGTAAAAGTCTGACCCGGGTGTAGATTATGCACTGAACTGAAGTCTGTAGTTTCTTGAGMTATCAGAACTAAATGAAGAACCATATTTTCCAGAATTAAAATGCCTTAAAAGCATTCAGAATTCCAAAGAGACTCCCRAAAGCGTTTCCAGTCTGACTGTGCCGGAGGACTCTGGATCTTTCATTATCCCTGCCCGGGGCTGGTGTCCCTCTGGGTACAACGGGAGCCCTCTCAGAAGGCGGCTCTCTGCCCACACTGCCAACAGCCACCAGCATGGAATGCACCCYGGGAAGAAAGAGCTCAGAGCTGAGCAGCACTAGACTCAATTAGYACAGACACAGCATTCTGAACATATCCACTTCTTTTTCTTTTTTTTTTTTTTAACTTACGTACCCAGATCCATTCATTTTTCGTTAGATTAAAAAGCAGCAAAACTAAAGTAGCAGAGAGATAATATTCAAGCCTTCAGGTTGCTTGATAAGCCTGATCTGAAAGTCTAGGCTGACCATTAGAACAGTGGGTTTTTCCCTGGAGTTCACTGAAATCTTTGAAAGATTGATGGACACCATAGAGCTGGSAGTATCTTTTCTAACAAATGCTTAGATGCTAATTAAGCAGAGAAGAGGAGCAATTTTTATCTGTTTTTAAGAGTATTTTGAAGAAAGTGTTTATGACAGAAGCTGTCCACTAGTATGAAGACAAATAACATGTTATTTATATTTAATAATCAATTTGCAATTGAATAAAAGCAATGAGCCCAATACTGATTTCTTTTATTCTGTATGAATAGGAGTAGATAGAGTTAAGGCAATATAATAATCATTAAAAACGTTCTTCCTTTTGCATTTTAAAGGAAACATTCCTTGGAATTACCTTTAAATTTGTAAAGCAGTTTYTGCTAGGGTTAATATCTCTATGTTAGACCTAAATCTCTGCTTAATGCCCACAAAAGTCACAGTAGAAAGTAATGGTGAGGATTTATAGAGCTCATTAACAATTACAATACTTAGTAGGGGTAAGAAGGTGAAAAGAACTCCACAGGTTTCTTTTAAGACTCCTCAYGCTAAGTTCCTTATTAACAACAGGGGGAAAAAAAAGAAATAACAAACTTATGTTTTCTTCTTTCTCTCTCTTTCTCAGCTAATTCAAAGTGAAGCCTTAATTAACAGCCAGAGTWCAATCTTTAGTTACTGGATTAATTACAGAAGACTTGCTGTGGGTTTTAAATTCTCTTGGGGTATTTTTAAATCTGGTGGGCAGCAATGCTGCCATCTGTTTTGTGAGCTGATGGTTAGTTCCTACTGAAACCATTAAAATTTTGAAAACTACACTGCCTGATATCAAGGTTCATAAATAAGTGATTTTTTTTAAAGCAAAATCTGCTTGTGTTCTTCTGTTCACATCTGAAACAACATTCAGTGTACCTCCCACACATGCCATGGGTAAACAGCTGGTCTGGGAAGGCAAAATGCACAACCTGTTTATCCAGACCACATAGAATTCCCAGATAGTTAAATGAAAGTTCCTGATATAGGTCTGAATGTTACGGAAACTTTCCAGCAAATAAAAATCTTTAAATAACACTGTTTTAAAACAGTCATAAATTTTCATGTGCTGCYGGAAAAATAATTGATCAGAACTGGCTGCTGCTGTTAACTTGGCTTTCTCTTTAGCCTGAGAGGCTCATCTGCATCCAGCTCTGTATATAAATAAAACCTGATTTTGTAGGGAATACTGTTGAGCACATATTCACCACAACTGCCCTACGGGGAAAAAATACCCAAGAGCAGATTAATTGTAAATGACTCAGTCCTCTCTTATTCTGAAATAGATGTCTTTTCATTTGTTGTTAAAACACTATTGGATGAGGTAGTTTTCCATCTGTACTGCTGGCAGGAATCTGACAGACTTGCAGAGATCCGAATCATTTCCAGGCAGATTTGCATGCAGCATTTAATTTAGGATTTTCARTCAATAGAATTGTCAAGATCTGGCTGATGGTCCCTTTAAGTACAATTAAYTCAAACCACGTGCTTGTCGGTTTGGGATTCTTAATCTTTCATTTCATGTACTTTTTAATGATCTCAATATTCTCCTGTTTTCTTCATCTTAGGACTCATGCCTCAGCTGCTGGATGTGTCAAACATTTTGGCATACATCAGCTTAGATAACTGTGTACTAATTATCTACTATGCCAGAAAGGTATTGTTTCTTCCTCCATTTTTTTTTTAATGGCCCAAGAATAAATTACCTTGTTTTTTTAAGGAACAAAATCTTGTGAGGCTCTCCTAAAGCTGAAAAGTGTTATATTTCACAGTTGAGTCATTGCTATTGCCTACTGTATTGGTGTCTGACAGCCAGTCAGAAAAAGAAATTTATATTTTACCCAGCAAGAAGCAGAAAAAGCAAAAGGGCAAAAGATTATACTGTAGTCCTGAGGAGGCATGATCYTTTTTATGTTAATGAGAAATTGTCAGGAAAACTGCCTGACACCCTATGGRCTGAGCAAATCCAGAGAACTGATTGAAGGAGTAAAGGCATGCAGGAATTACAGGAATTTAATATTTTTTAGCCTGGGTTAGTATTTTGTGAGATAACAGAAAAAGATCTTAAAGAAAAAACATGAGATAAGAAAAATAGTAAGAGACACTGAGAAAAGCATAATATTTAATTCTCTAATCATACCATATTTTTAATATATCTGTTACTTAAAATATGAAGTGTTTATTTGCATCACACTTGAAAAAGTGTGCCTTATGTACTGTGGAAGGAGAGGAAGAAAATGAATCATGAACTGCTCAGAACTGCAGCAGTTACTAAATGGCTGTCTTACATCTTCAGCCCAATATGTTGTTTTCAGATTCCACTTGCAGGAACAGCTCAGGATGCAATGTATCTCTTCTGGTGGGTTGTATTTCAGTGGCACTGCTGCAGTGTGAACAGACTTTGCCACCCTGAGTGGAGAGCRAGCTCTGGAGCTGTGTTACAGCAGCTGCTGAGTGCAGTGCCCACTGACATGGCAGAGAGCTGCTGCTGAAATCCATCTCACTGCACCAAAAGAGAAATGAAAGTCATTTTTTCCTTTTTTTTTTTTTAATTCTCTCACTGCTTCAAGATTAATTTTGGATCTGACCTTCAAAAGCTTAGATGTCAAAAGCATATGTATTTTAGATTTCTTTTGTGCAGAGTAGAGAAGTTGCTCTCAGTACCTTTCCATTTGGGAAGGCCTTGCAATTTTCCTGATATCAAATCCCTGAAGGTATTGATTACCACTGAATTTGATCCTTCTCATCTTCTGGGTAAAAATCCAACCTTATTTTTTTCTAAGGCAATTTCATTTAGTATATGGATATGTGCCAGTAAAATCAGCAGCTTGTAAGTGCATTTTCGTGAGATTACACTGCTGATTATTAGGTAAATACAGATCAACTAAATACTTTTTTAAAAAAAAATTTTAAGGTAAAAGTTATAGAAGTTAATACTTATGCAGCAARAGTTAAGATATCCATTTAACACACTTCAGTTTAAATATAGTACAAGAACTTCTACAGATAATAGTTTGTTGTAGTGGCTTATGGAACTAATATTAGAGGAAACTTCTCAGGAAAGTAAATTCTCAAACTAAACTCTTATGATTGCTGTTTCTGTCCTGAAGCCATGGAGTTTGCATCTGCATCCACAGCCTGTACCCCTTGTCTGTGTGCCTTATCAAACACTGGATGTGCCTTGAGCACTGGTTACCATTGCATGCATTGCTCCCACATTTTAGACTCCCATAACGCTTCTTCAAAACTCTGACTTCAGAGAAYCTTAAAGATACTGCTTATCTTCACTGAAATCATAAGAGGAACACTGTTACAAGTACAACTTTCTGCCTGGTTTACAAACTTAGAAGGTCTTGTAACACTTCCCCTTACACAAAACACCCGCCTTTGCTCTCGCTAATTTCAATGGTAGCACGTAATTTTATTATTATTTGCAGAATCCAAATGCTGCTACAACAAGTATTTGTCTATGCTTCCTCAAATCCTACTGACGTGTTGATAAACCACTGAGTGTCTCAGTCTAGAGGAGAAGAATCCAGTTGAGGTGGGCACACCTTTGGCATGGCAGTTCATGCCATCACTGTCACCTCCCAGAGCTGCTTGGGTGGGAAGTCACCTTCTCCAYGAGGCCAGGGGCTGCAGTGTACATCCTAAAGGAGCTTTCACCGAGGCAGAGTCAGCTCCCCAAACATCAGTGAACTTGGAGATCCAAGCAATTATTTAAGATTCCTTTTTTCGAGTTGCTTTATTGCCACCTTCTTTTACTTTTTTCTTTTCCTTTTGTCTTTTATGCCGTGCATTCAGTGATTGCCATTCATTTGCACCTCTGAAGTATGGATCACTGACAGGTTGAACAGAGTATGAAGGAAGAACTTGGAAGAAGTCTTGACTTCCCAGTGTTGTAGTGGCTGCCAAATGCTAGTTCTGTCCTGAGGAGGTGTTTGAAAGCTCTTTAATCCCCGAACGGGAGGCTGAAGGATGTTAGATAACCTCTTCCTGTGAAAACTTTTATTTGCAATCAATACATACCTATGACACRATTTCTCTGTCACCTTATTAAACTTCTGCAACTGATTCCACTCATTAAAAAAATTACAGGTGTTTCTTCTTTCCCTGTTGTCTTCTCCCAGCCCATTTGTTGCATTCTTGATTTGTTGATCTTTGCTTTTTAAATCTTTCAGCTCTAATGGTCAGCAACATTACTAAAATTTCCTCAAATATTAACCTTTGGGGTTATTGCTGCACTGTGCYAAAGTATCCTTAGATTAGATAATATCACTTTGAGCTTTCTTTTGAGAGGCTGATAGCGTTGGAAGGGAGGCATTTCATGCGATTAAATAGAAAATCAATCGGATAAACAACCCTTTTGCTAGCATGTTTATTTTTATTCCCTGATTGTATCTGTCTTTCTGAGAATTTCCTGTAGCAGAAAACAGGAAGCTCAAAGATTAGTGTTGCAGCTTGCACTCTAGAGGTTTTGCTAGGGTAAATTATAAAATAGCGTGGAAGTCACCATCCCATTCCTTGAGTCTCAAAGTAACCTCCATTCAATTAAATGTATGTAATTAAATGGCATAAAGTCTAGTCATGAAAAAAGTACCCAAATAGCATCAGTTTAAAAATAATTAGACTGAATTTAGTCTGGTTTTAGGTTTTGAAAATAAACCCTTTTAGATAAATCTGAGCCTCTGGATTATTCATAATCAGCTGTTTTGRTAGGTGGATGATTTCCTTTCACTACAAGTTAGAGTGGGGGGAATTTTCTCTGAGGCTTTTGGGAGTCACCTTGAGTAGGGAGTAAGCAGTAAATCCTTCATTCTCCTTCCCTGTAGAGATACAAGAGCAAATAGTGTGACATTTCTTTAAACCCAGGTTTCTATCAAGTGGGTTTTCTTGGCAACAGAAATTTAATCCTCCCTTATYAGTATCTCTAAATCCCCAATTATTTTCCTAAAATCTTATTCCAGAACTGTGGGCCTGATTTGTCCTCCAAGGGAAACTATTCAGGAATTTCATAACAACTGCAGAACAGCTACAGAATAATAATGGCAATGTCAGCTCCTCCACATAGCCCAGGATGGGCTTTTAAAGGCATATTGAAGTACCTGTTTGGAATGGAGAAAACTTGTCAGGATGTGACTGCATTTCAGCTGAGAGTTTCTTTAAATGTTTTCTGAAACTTTTGTTGAAGTTCATAAAGATTAGAGTCTGAAATTTTAACCTTCTTTGTTGTTCTCATATTTGGACCAAAAGTCAGAATAAACTTACGCGAAAATACCASAAACCCTCTTAAATTATAATAAATGATAACATTCAATTGCAGATTTGTTGTAAGGGGTTTTCTATAATGATACATAACAAATGAAAAAATGAAAATAAARAGARGGGCTGTTGTGGAAAGTGGTTTACATAGAAAAAGGTGCTAAGTCTGAGCTATCCACATACCCCAGAAATATGAAACTGATCCAATATTTGGGTTCATTCTTTTGTGTAGATGAGTCTTTTTYATGCTGCTGAGTGATGGTATTGTAAGAACAGCTCTACAGACCCTATCTGTGGAACTGCATTTTATCCACCAATATTATGTGCATCTCAAAGAACAGAAGATTGGAAGTTCTGCGAAAAATCTCTTGAAGACCAAACGCTGAGAATTAATGGGGCAGAAACATAAATCTTGAATATTAAGTCTGAATCTAATATCTATATAAATACTGGTTTTATTTAGGGGGTGTGTGGAGACCAAAGACAGTGGAGTGACTTAAAATTTCAGTGTTGAGAAGTCAGAAAGATTTTGGAACCAAAGATTGATCAGGAATAAATTGGCCAGGTGTGTATTTCCTCTCTGCAGCTCTCAAAGGTACAAAGTTTGTAATGAACTTGACAGTTGCTGCAGTAGCTGCTAATTYTTACTGTGAGTTATAGAACCATAATACTCTGCTTTAAATCAARGTTTTTCTTAGAGGCTTTCTCAAGGCTCCTTATGAATGGAAATACAGGGTTGGAGTGTTGTCTTAGGACTTTACTTGTTTTATTGTGTGACTTTTTCTGCCATATGCAGAATATATTTTTTCCTCTCTCTTTTAAGCCACGCCTGAGTTTTTTTCCTTGCTTACAAGTGTTCAGTGCTRGAGAAGCCAAATAATTCAAAATAAATAATTTAGTAAGCAACACTTGGCTTACTTTATTTGCCCAGTATATAAAAAGCTCTCACACTGTTTATATTTCCTCAATGAAAAATTCTGCAAGAGCTGGACAGAGCCAGTAGGTTACTCACAAATTCAGCATATTTCTTGTGTGTTACCATATACTCAAGCTGTTGTAATGGGTCACCTGAGTCACATTGTTCCACTTTTATAGTTTCAGTTCCATGATTGGATGCCACAAACAGTATATGTTGCTTTTCCAAAAATGAGTTTTGTTTGGGGACTCATTCTATTATCCACTCAGTGAAATCAGCTACTCCAAATGCACCTGTGGGGGGCTGTGCCTGTGCCAGGGACTCCATCAGGGAGTCACGACTGATTAGTTCAGGAATGCACAAATATCTAATCAGCCCTCAGCCTAAATCTGGGCCTGATGATTCAGCTGAAGCACCCTGGGGAGGTGGCAGGGAGGAACAACTTGAAACTATTCAGATCCCCAAGTCTCCTCACAGSAAAGTGTCACACAGGACATCCCCAGTGGTGCCACTGCCAGGGCCCCAGAAGCAGTGGGACCTCCTGAGCACTGCCATGGCTGCTCTGGGACTTTGGGTATTAAAGGTGGTTTTTCATAAAAGGAAAACAATGCCTTGCTTTGGTTTACATTTTGTTCCCAATTTTGGTCAGAAGTTTTTGGTGTCCTTTGCAAATGTCCCGTGGGTCAGAAGGAGCCCTGAGCTGAACTATGGCATTCCACATAAATGATGGAAGTGCAATCCTGTACTTACAGTGGGTTTATCTAGATACAGATGATTGGACATGTGTGACAGCAAGTACCTTGTATCTGAAATAGATAAACCTAAATAAATTCTCCACGTTAMAACTCCTCAGGGTAAGAATAAATACCAAAATATAATTTTTTACCTTCTGCAAGAATAGAGAGTAAAAATGTTCAGAAAACAGAACATGGGACATCTGCAAAAGTTTCAAAATCAATGGTCCAGGCATTCATGGGAGACATTCTAGTTTCATTAAAAATCAACTCAAGTTAAAGAAGAGAAGTTTATATTCTGAACGCCATCCTCTTCAGTTTAGGATTCTTACTAATTAACACTTAGAAATCTAAAGGTTAGGAAAGTACTCTCTGTGCTTTCCCTTGCATCATTGAGACATGAAAATGTTTTCCAGATTCTGGTCTTAGMTGGGCTTTTCCTCCTGGGGACTGGATTGTCTCCAGTGATGACAGAGGGAATCTGGAATGAGCATACATCCTAGCATGCTAATTTTAGTCCTGCATCAAATTTGCTTTCCCAACTGGGTGTACAGAGAACAGCTCATGTCAAAACCACAGATCTGGTTTGTATCTCACACCTTTAGTGAACAGGATGCTGTTCATCACCTGAGTCAGCACAGCTGTCCTGCTTTGAGGGCTGAAGCTGCACTCTCACTTGGAACTACAAGAGGATCTCCAGCATGATGCCATCCTGCTCTCCTTTGGGTTTCTGCTTCTCTGTTTGCCCATCAGTTCAAACTTCCCAAGAGCAGCAGACTGCTCACCACTGACTGCCAGTCACCTTCCTGAGAATGTTCCATGAAGGGAAGAGAGATCTGCTTCTAAATCAAATTGTTATTCAAGAATATTTACACATTTTCAGTGTTATCCTCCTTTGTTCTGGTTCCTGTTGGAACTCATTTAAATGAATAAAAAAGAGAGAAACTGAGTACATGGGTATAAGTCATTAAATGCTTGAAAATACAAATTTGACAGTGCTGTGTCCTTTGGAAGGATCTGATTTGATTAGAACATCAAAGTTATTATGCATAAAAGGCATCTTGAAATTGTTTTTTATGAGATTTAATTTGTTAAATACACAGTATGGGAAGATGGGTTCTTCAGGAATGAGAGAATGTTGTTGGTTCCAAAAGCTATGACACAGATTGGCTTGTTTGGCCATTTAAAGGCAGGAAAAGGACATGGGCAAATAATGGGAATGGTACAAGCAAACTTGAAAAGCTGTAAAATATGAACGGTGCAATGATATTTGTCTGCTCTTCATCTGGGCTTACAACCAGGGTATATCTATATATTTCATTAGTGTTAAACTCCTTTTCAAGAGTAAATTAGGTGCAAGGAAGATAAACTTAGCATACATTGCTTTTATTTGTTTTAGCTGAAACCCACACACAAAGCCACTATGATACATCTCAAAGACCTGCAGAAACACATTTTTGAGTGATTTTACCCCTCTGAATGCACAGAAACACTTTATCAGCACTTTCTGGCCATGCATAAAACATTGACATGGAAACACAATAGGATACTCCCTTAAAAGTAAAGAAATATCCTCGTACCACATAGGATTAAAAATCAAAGAAAGAAACCAACAAAAGACACTCCTTTTTTTGTTGCCAGAATTCAATTCTGTAAAGGAAACCTTGATCTATCTGTCTGGATTCAGTCTGGGCTGGGAGTAGTAGATTGGTGCAGACCTTACCTGCACTAGACATGCTCTTGTAGTTCTGGAAACATGGTTTATTCACCATAATTGTACCAAAAMCTGCTTCAAGTTGAATAGCAAACATATGATGTATAGAAAGAGAAAAGCTGCACTAGTTGGAAGTGATCCTCTGAATTACAGATGATTATTATGATTTTACAAGTTCATTAAATATTTACTGGAAAACAGAAAAAAAATYTTATGAAGATCCATCTTCTTTTCCTTTTCACATACATTTTATTCCTGTGTGTGCTGGCTGAATTTTTAACTCTGTACTTGTCCTAGTTAAGTAGCTAAAAAGGATATAATATGACAATATTCTGAGATGTATTATATTTTCTTAATATACTGTTAATCACTGGATGTCAATATGAAAACTCTGGGAATTATAGTTTGCAAACAGCTGCAGATAAGACCAGAGTAGCATTATTGAAAATTAATAAGACTAAATTCCAAAAACTCAAAACCTTCCCAACCTACTGTCACACTGACTTAAATGAAAGAAAAGAATCTCTTGAATATKTACAGATATCTTTGAAAAAAACCTGACAAAAAAGCGAACAAAAATCCATTGCCCTGGCAATAATACAAGTTTTCAAAAAGTCTGTGAAGTTGAATTATCTTTATGAACTATAAGTTCCTCAAATTTAGGATTTGATATTCGGATTTTAAATAATGTTAATCTAAAATATTTATTTTTCTGCTGTGTTTTTCTATAGTCATGAATAACTGAGTTTTCATAGCTGTCCACATGACATTCAAAGAGTTCTTTGCTTTAAAAAAGTCCCACAGAACTGTAGAGCTCAACAAATGGAGCACAACTAAATAATCTACATTCTYGGGTGAATAGTGTTATATAATTTCAAAATGTTCATTGGTTCACATTATGCCTTCTCCAAAAGGATACAGGGTGCCAAAACAGAAGAAGGTCCCAAATTTTGGCCTTCTGGCATAATAAAGACTTTATTCTTTATAGTCTGACCTCTAAAATATAATCTATCTTTAAAYAAATCTTACATTTAATCTTTTATTGCTTGGTCAGAAATACCTTCTTTTTACATGTTTTCTATTGCTGCAAGGGATTAAAATGATATTTTTAAGCTTTGGGGACAGGAGTTATGCAGAACTTTTTTGTTATTGCATTTCCTAGCACTTGGAAAAATGTGTTGAGGCTTCAGAAACGTGTATCCTGTGGGATTGAATTTACTAAAGAGCAGCAAGTCACTTAATAGAAAATGTCTGCTGGTCCCTGAGGATCTTTGCCTATTACCTCCCTCTAAATGAATGACTAACATAATGGATTAGGCTGTTCACCCTTGATACACGACTGGAAGACTTTATGAACTAGGAGGAAGGTATTTTGATTTCACTGGTGTCCTTCCCTATCACTGCTGTTCAATTTTCAAATGCTTTTGGTACTCACCAGAATCCAGATGGAGAAGTCTCTGAATTGTGAGAAGCCAGCAGTGTTGTTCTGATTTTCTTTTTGCTTAACCTCCACGTGTCCCCTGCATAATCCTGCCTTCTCCCAGCATCAAATCTGTGACAAGATCAAAAATGGATCTAGTCAGATAGCAAAGGTGTTATCAGCTAAAATGTATACCCTGAATTTTAACCAGAAAATTCAAAGGAAGAATTCTAAACATGTATATGCATAAATGAAGATAAATGTATTGGGTTGTCTTAAGGCTTATACCATATCACTGAATTCATTGATCTTTGTGAGGCTCCTCTATACTGACTTTGAAAAACTTATCATGCAAAAATTGTGTATGGAGAATATCTTTCAGAGAGACCTGCAAGGATGGATTTGAATATATCCAACCATTTTTTTTTTTTCATCTTCCATTTAAAGTTATAAATTACAATTCAAAGTAATTTTGACCCAATTATTATAACCTGAAACGCTTCATTATGATTAAGTACATTATATTAAAGCTCTAAAACAGCAATAGATGTATTTTAAATGATATACAGATTCCAGTATTGTGCTTCTGGTGAGAACTGCTTGCCACAGAAGCTGGGGACTACGTGCAGTTTGGGGTGGCTGTTTGCTCTGATCTCACCTGTATTATCTCTGCTGCAGGGTGGAGTCACCTCTTGTCTCACTTGCAACATTTTGGAGTGTGTTCTCTGTAGTCATTTCTGAAGTAACATTCCTGAAACTTTTTCCATAACAACTTTTACACTGAGCTGGCAGAAGCCTGTTCTGGTCAATCCTGTATCAAGAGAGCTTTTTGGGCATCCAGAGAATTCTTAGCTAGCCACGTCTGATTGCGTTTTTTCTGCTCCTTTTCTGAGGGTATAAACTGATAACAGTGTTAATTACCCCACTTTATTTTCTTTTTCTCAAACCTGTGGAAATTCTCAGGTTTGCAATGCATCACAATCCTTTTTCTCACTCCAGCGTAGCACTGACAGGGGTCAGATATTCTGTAATGAACAAGAGTCTTCACAGACAAAATCCACTTTGCCAGTAGCTGGGTACCAAGCACAGTGTTACTTCTTCTCTTAGATATGCATCCTTTAAACAGTAAACTAATTTATGAAGGTGAGAGAATTGCTCAATATCACCATACATGTTTGCTTTCATAAGAAAATAAATGCCAGTGGAAGTTTTGGTAATGAACAGTTTCCATGAGAATTGCCTACCTCTTAATTAATTAGTCTACAAGCTGTATGATAATCCACCTTAACAGGTGTAGCATATGCTGTGGAACTGTCCCTCACAGCCTCTAAACAAAGTCTGAGGGGAAATGAGTCAGAGATTAGCTGAAAAATCTATTCTAGTCACTAAACAAACATTTTGCAATTAGAGGTTCACGTGTTTACTTTAAAAAGACACCAGACAGGTGAAGTGACATTCAGACTGTGCAGTAGAAAGAAATGCAGATGTCATCTTTAGGTGCAAGAAAAATCATAATCCAAGAGTTGCAGAGGAACTTTACACTAAACTGTTACTGCTCAAGAAAGAGAAGTAAACAGTGAAGTCAGTAAATTGCAGGCAGTGTAAGTTGGGCTTCACAAAGAGGGAACAAGGAGAAGATCAAAAGGCACAGGGCTCTGCATGATTAGAACAATTGAAATCGCTCTCTTTCTTCTCACAGCTTCATGCAGCAYTGAGCAAGATCTGGGCAGTAGCTCCTGGGGAGAGTGTCTCTTTTGAGACTGCTTTCATTATTGAGTACTGGGGCTTGTTGTTCTTTAAAATCACTGCACAAAACTAACAGAAACCTTGAATGTACATGTGCATACGATCTGACAGCACTGCTGCTAATTACAAGATATTAGTTTAAAATAGAGGGACAGCACTAAATTAATGCAGCTTTTGTTTTCACCAGAAATTGTTTTTTTTTCTTTTTAGTCTTCCACATAAAAAGCATTGTTGGCAATATAAAACTACCTTTTTGCATTCAAGAAAAACAGGATTTGAGAAAAACACAAGCCTTCTAGTTCTTTTATCCAGTTATATTAGGATATTTTAGATCTAATTGTTGATTTGCCATCACTCATTTTATTGCAAACTGACAGATATTATTGTAGTTCAATGTCCAATGTACCAGAAACTATGAAATTTAATCTCCTTGCAAGCAGAGCACCTTCTTATGACTTCTCACAGCTCTGTCTTCAGAAGAGAAAAGGCACACAGAGATGTCTCACTGCACCTTTACTGAACTGCAGAACTTCCATAATGGAAGTGCTGAATTAAAA
The DNA here is from genome assembly GCA_003546035.1 of Mixornis gularis. NCBI lineage: Eukaryota > Metazoa > Chordata > Aves > Passeriformes > Timaliidae > Mixornis > Mixornis gularis. The sequence continues at coordinate 3,938,291 of QVAJ01000024.1, forward strand.
AGTGTTGGCTTTTAATTCCAAATTATTAAATATTTCAGAATGTAATTTACTGATCAGATGCTTGAGTTTTTTGTCTTGAAAAAGCAGCATTTCCAGAGGGCAAGTGCTGTTCATGAAAATCTCACCTTGATGAGAATCTGGTATGTTTAAGTTTCAGAAGGAAAATGAAAAAAGTCTCGATGTACATATCCTTACCAAGAGATCCTGGTAAGATACTGAGAATTCTAATTAGAATTCTTCTTCAGTTTAAGAATATAAGGGAAAACAGATAGCAAGAATTCCTATTTTGCATGTCACTGTCCCCCCATTCAGTCTGTTTTCCATAAATTCATAAAATAAATGTCAGTAGTGAGCTTGTCATGCTAGAGAACTGGAACTATCAGCTAATAAAACCCTATGACTTGCAGGAGTGTGACACTCTTCCAGTACGAAGTCCAGAAGTTCAATTTCACTCAAATTTGCAGAGCTATATAAGGGCCCAATACAGACCAACAAAGTGCAGCACTTGTACTATCAGTATATTATTTTAAATACTTGACTATGATCAGTGGGAATCATGGTTGATCAACATGTCTGAAAATCATGTACTTTGATTTGCATGCTTAAATATCATTATATTAATGTCTTTCCTTACATTGGAAGAACTTAATTTGAATTTACAGACAGACCTTCACTGTAATTCTCAGATGTGCTTATGTAGCATTTATCTGGATCTTTAAAAGCCTAATACTTGTAAAAGTATGAATGTGTCTTTATTACGTAACTTCAGGGATCTTAGTAAATCTCCGGGAGAAAATCTCTGCTCTTTCTGCAAAAAAAGACAGGGAAGTCCCAGCTTGATCACTTGTGTYGCCTCTTCCCTGTAGCTCATCTTCTCAACCTACATGTCTTCAAACACAAATKATTTTGGTTATTTAACATATAACAGGTTTACGTGCTAACAAAAAAGCACAAGGCTGGACCATGGTGCTTTGTGGAATCACCAAATGACTGTGTAGATGTGGACATAGAGTTTATTAAATTCAGTGTTAAAGGCAGAGAGGATTTTACTCCATACTGAGGTACTCAGTTTCCAGAAATAAGGCATTTCTTTAAGAGTCTGCAATTGTTCTGGCTCTCTCCCTAGGTAGCACGGAGCATGTTTGAGTCAAGTGGTACAAGAGAGAGCTGCAGAGTGACTTGACAAAATAAAGGAATTGTTAAGGTACTTTTGAGCCTTCTCCCATCAGACCATTACAACCACTGAAGCAGATCAAATGGTTACATAAAAGTACATAAAAGTGGAACTAATGGAGTGATTTCATTTGTACTAGAGCAAGTCCACTATTGCCTGCCCTTTGATTGCCTCTAAGTATCTGTGTAACTTTATAGGAAAAGACATTTTCTAGCCTTAGAAAGTCARGTGCATGTTTCTTTTTTCCACATTTTATATCCAGGTTTATTCCTGTTATGCTTCATTTTATCTTTTGAAAAAAGATTCGTACCATAAGCCTAGTTCTGAATTTTGATATATGAAAATTCATATATGAATTAATATATGGCTTATTCACGTAGGTTTCAAGAAATAAGGCATTTCTTGAAGGGTCTGGAATTGTTCTGATTCTCTCACTAGGTAGCACTGAGCACTGAAAAAGGCTTTATTTGTTGAACTCCCTTTCAAATGCACCGTAGAAAAAGTTTGCCTGCAAGTTGAGCATGTGGATATCAGCACAGGTGACAAATAGTTCGGAGAACAACATTAATCACCTGAAATATAAGAGACATTTGTTTGTGTCCTTCAACTCCTTGGCCTGGAACGGACTGCATCGGAAATCACTCAGACAGAAGTGTTGAACTGATAGGAAGTTTGTGTGAACACAGTTACTGTACTGTGCAAATCTGTTTCAACATCCATCATTTAAAGGACAGGCATAAATTTAAATTGTATCCATCTGCTTTTGTGTTAAATAGTGACCAGATCATAAAGTGATTTTAGAAAGCGGGGCTGCTAATGAATATGCACTTTTAAAAGCCACCAGCCAGTGTCAAACATAGGAAGAACTACAGCTTCTTCTTTTTATCACAAGAGTAACTTACAAGATTTATTTTCTTTATTTGGCTCAGTGTAATTTGCACATATCCCTAGAGGAGAGGTAATTCTCAAAATAAATTGTTTCTTCTTTGTGTTTAAGTACATTAGTGATGTTTGACTAGACATCAAAGCTTGGACAGTGTGTTTTCTAATGCTCTGAGCTTGGCAACATTTCTATCAGACTGGCATTTCGGCTTATTTCATTATTTTAAAAGGAAAAGCAAAAGAAAAATTTTAGCCTTTAAAAATAAATTTTAAAAACATTCTGAAATTTACAAAAGCCCATCAGGCCTTGCACCTGCTCTGTTGACTTCTCCTGACCCCTTTTGACATAGCAAAACACCCTTATGGTACAAAGAATGCAGAGCATTAAATAATTGAAGTTCTCAAGTTTACTACTCTAAAAAGAGCCAAAACCTGCACTTTTTTTCTTCTGAAAAGAAACGAAAGCAGCAAATGTTCAACATAACTGAAAATAAGTATAAAGAAAAGGAACATAATTTTCTTGATGGAAGGTAAGAAGCCCCTCTCCATGTTCCTGTGTATTGACAAAGATTTACCAGCCTGGATAGTGCTCTGCCAATTTTTTTGTTTTACCATCTGAGAAGCTGACTTGGCAATACAACACAATGGATCATCAATTCAAGGCTCTCCCATCAACAAAGGGATATGTCTAAAAAATGCCTAAAAAATGCCTAAATACAGAGAAAGCTTCCTTCACTCTTCGCTATAATCCCCTCAGTAGTTTGTGTTTAGGTTCACACTCAGGGCTTGTCGATCTTGTTCCTTTCTCTGTCAGCTTCACCTGTGAGCTGGAAGAGGCCTTGTCTTGTCACCATGAAAACCCAAATCAGTTGTTAGACAAGCAGACTATGACCACTGCAAAACTTGTCCAAAGAAATTACATCAATTCACATTCCAGCTGTGAAAGCAGTAGTTATGCATTTACCAATGTGATAATCTAATTCCTCAGGCCAAAACATATATTTTTTTCTTCATATTAGCATGCAGTTTGCTTTTCCTCCAAATATGTGAAAATGAGTGATTAGGTGGAGAACAGAACTACCCAGAGATAATGGTTTCCAGACAGCAGATTACAGCTTAAGCAGCACGTTAACTTCTTGAATCACAGATTTCATATGTAAACATGTTGTTCCTTTATTTTATTCCATTTCAGGCACAAAAAGTAGGAATATAGATTTTGCAGTTGTGTATGACGGCTCACAGATGCAGACAGTTTGTAACTAATTTTAGGCTGCATTTTCCATTCAGATTAACAGATTCTAATGTTAGAATTTTCATGATACATGAAGATATAGATAAACTTGTCTCGAGAATCAAAAGTTATTTGTAAAGGTTTTGGTCTGCTTTGGACGGAGAACTGCAGAAACATTCTGTTTTCTCCATACCAGTGCCCACACACTAGGAAACAAGATGTTTCGATAGCAATGCCACCAATCTGTGTGTCATTGAACACCTGTTTTTACATGGTCTATTTGAAGATTAATTGCCTATTTTGCAATGAAAAATTCTTGTTGGGAAAACCCTGTCCCTAACGCTGCTTTTCCAGATCATTACCTGTAATGTAACCACATATACAACACAATGATTATTGAGTAACCACATTTAAATACAGCCATTTCCAATAAAAAGACAAAAAAAAAATCTATGAGTATTCTGTACTCACTGTCATAGTTGGTTGCTAAGTATTTTGCCTTTAATGCACCCCAGTTAGAGCTATACAAATTTTAAGGAAGATGCAGTGTAATGAAATACAAACTTTATTAACACCTCCAGGACATTTTACCCAAAAAATGCCATATGGGAGGAAAATCAGGCAAATGATTAATTTGAATTTTTTGCATTTTGCAGATGCAGCAAATGTATGTGATACCTTAGTTGCAGTATTCTTCATTACTCTGAAAGATTTTCTGGTTTCACAAATCTGAGAACATGATGGGACTGACAGAGGTAAGAACTGAAGATATGTTGGTTCAGAGCAATTGTGATGATTTCAGAGCACACAAAGAAAATGTAATTAATTTCTTGGCTTTGTCCTCTAAACATTTTCCCACATGAAAACCTTTGCAGCCTCAACCAGCTCCAAAACCAGGAGATGTCTGTGCACATACAGAAGTCCTAGTGAAAGCAGCTTGGGAGGACACAATCTCCATCTGAATGCTGAAAACCATACAGCTTTGCAAAGCAGGCCTGCACCAAATCAAAGAGGAGCACTTGAAGCATTTTTATTTGTGCACACTTAACTGAAACTTTTATTTTTATTTACCTTTGTATCCAGGCCAAGCACAAAAGAACCAAGCTTCTATCACCTGCAATGTACTGTATTAGTGTGATCACAGTGTTAGAAATGACCAATTTTTCTTTTGCGAAACTACTTCTACAAGTTGTTTGCCAGAAGTGTTAAATTTTGCCAAATCTTTTGCTCCAGGTTGTGTAAAATCTATGTTGCATTATCATACTGACTTAGACTAACACCACTATRTACAGTGGTACTCATGTTTTCTTTATGTGATGCCACATATATTAAATTTCTTTGATAAAACAATTGTTGTCATCTACATTTAATAAAGACATGCAAATACTGAAAATCCTTGTTTGTGCTTTTCTTCTCAGTGTTCAGGTCTAGATATTTATACAGCATTGCATATCTCCAGTAAAACACTTTATCAGCACCAAGAACTCAGTCAGATGGACTCTACTTTGAAAAGATACATATTTTGGTAAAACAACAGGTTCAGCAGAGCCTGTGTTTACTGTGGCTTAAGTTTGGCCATATCACCTTGAGAATGGCCAGCTAGCTCAGGTGTAGAGCATAAAACCATTTACAATATCAGAGCTGTGGGTTGGGTCCAGCACTGAGTGCCATGTAAATGACGGGGGGTGACCCTGTCCAGCTGCTCACCCAGACACTCCTTCACTCCATTCTCAGTGTGATGGGGGAAGAAAGGAAGGTGAAAAAGGTGTGACTGGAGACAAAGATCTGGAGATCACTTACCAACTGCCATCACAGGGAATTGGGCTGTATTTGGGAAAAGCGAATTTAGTCTATAATAGAGTTGGATGGCAAGAAACAAAGAAAAGCTAGAACACTTTTCCTCACCTTTTTTCCCAGGCTTAACTTAAGTCCATTCCCTGTGGCCCCATACCTGCACAGGGACACTGGAGACATACACAGGAATAAAGTTAAAAAAAGGTTTCTATGACCATGTGGCTGGATCATGAAGAGAGAGATCAAGGTCTCAGGTAACCCCTGGTTCTGTGAGTTATTCAGTCTGTCTTATTGTCATAACTTTGTAACAAAGTAAGGCAGAAGTGTGGTTTTGAATTCTAGCATCATCTTTATACCTCTGTATTGGGTTTCATGCTGTAAACTCSTTTTACCAGCATTTTAGGAATCTCACTGTGTCTAAAGAGTGAAGAAGCCTTCACTACTTTTGCATCGTAACATTAATTCAAGCTGGATATTTTCTAAAAATTCTTCTTTTTTTTGTCTTCCTGACTCTAAGATGTTCATTCATTTATATTAAATAAACTTTGCTCTGGACCTCTGTGCCAAACCAGGGCTGCAATGTTAAACGGTGAATATGAGAGAWTATCATCTTGGCTACTACATGAGATTGCAATTAAAGTCATCCTYAGGTGCTAGTTGCTTCTTCTTATCAAAAGGAAACATGACATTTCAGAGACTGTTTTTGCTGCCCTGTTCCCTCTCTGATGCTGTGCTAAGTTGGAAACAAGGCAGGAAAAGTTATGCCCACAGGCCTGATGSGAAGGTTAAGCTCAGCCTCCACGGAGTTCCTAAATCAAGAGAAAAGTTCTGATTGAATTTGGGCCATTATTCAGCACAGAAAATTGGCATTTAGGTTAACTCAGTCTCATGAGTGCAACTGCAAACATTTTTTTTCAGTTTTAATCTGATTTTTAGGGAGTAAAATGAAGCCTCTTTATCGATAGAACCCATTTATACTGGTGTCTGTATTTATTAGAGCCAAAATGTAAGGATTCATGCTTTTTAAAATTCAGAAGTTAGTTACTGTTAATAAGAAATATGTGGGGAAAGAATCTAATAGTTTTTTGCATTCTGAATACTGCAACTGTTTAGAAATGAGCAATACTCTTTCAAAATGAAAAATGTCTCTGACTTTTTTGCAAAAACTTCTTGGACCCTTAGAATTAGTGTATATGGGAAGAAAATACTCCAGTTGTCTGAAAGTTGCACGGTTTCATGTGAGATAATTGCGGTGCTATTATTTCTAGTAGTAGTATGCTACTTCCAATAATAACATACTAGAATAATTGGTTTTTGCAGCAGAAATAATAGAATCAATAGGCAAATAAATGTTATTTTGCTGGTGTTTWAAATGTCTAGCTCTAAACTAGACTGTGTAGAATCTGGGGTTTTGTTTTTTTCCCAGTAACACAACTAGAACAGTAAATCTGATTGATAATGTAATTTTGAATTGTATCACTTGTATCTTAATATTTCATAGCATACATTTCATTTCATACAGCTGCTAYCCTATCTTGGCAAACACACTGCCTTTAACTTCTGGTGACACACAAGCTATGACCCAATATGAATATTTTATCAGTCTAAATCAAACTTCTTTCTTTTCTAGTTCAAATGTTACAAGTGCATTGATTGTTAAGCCCCTCAAATGGACTGTAATACCACCAAGATAAGGGAGGACATTTATAAAAGCTTCAGCTTGCTTCTGTGTTTATAAAGTACTTCAAAGTAAATGCAAGTGACCTACATACCACAGCAAAGCATCAGTTTAACTGTATTGTGTAATGAATATGAAAAATTAGCTGATGAGGGGGAATCAGGAAGGAGGAGGAACCTTGAGGAAGAGAGAACAAGAGAAGCATGAAGAAGGATCCTGAGGGGAGAGAATCCCTGCTGTGAGCTCAGTGTGGGGCTGCAGTCAGAGCCTGTTGTTGGAACCTGCAGTCACAGTCTGGCTGGGTAAAAGCTGCAGTCAGTCTGTAAACTGATCCCTGCAGTCAGAGTTCAGCAGGAAATCACCAGCAATCAGAGGCTGCAAGGGAAACCACCAGCAGGAGTTTGGCTTGGAGCAGGGAGAGTCAGTGAACGGTTGCAGTCAGGATGGCCGAGCTGTAAAGAGGAATAAGTCAGGACCCTTTTCATGCTGTGATAAACAAGAAGTCTGTGCCTTGGTTCATTTCACCTTCTAGCAAGAGGGCTGCTGCAACAAAGAAAAAACACACATAACTTGCTAATGATGGATTTCTGTATTGCAAGCATTGTTGGATTACAGGGTGTTCCCTCTTTCTTGATTGTTAAAAACAAAGAAAGGATGTTAAAACCAGTTGAAATTACAATGGATCCCATCTAAAGAGCAAAACACTGAAAAGAACTGGGGCTCACTTTTCCAGTAGTTAATGCATGAAACAATTTTTTTCTTTTTCAAATTCTGAGTTCATGAATATAACTGGTTTCTACTGTTGCATTGCAAGCTGTCTAAGCATGTGTTAAAAGGATGTTACATTTTTGGTCCTGGCTATTATTAGTGGCAACTGTTTGGTTTAGGGAAGTATTTGTAATTTCTTCTCTGAGATCCTGATATTTATTCCTGGCACCCTGCGTTTGTATACTGTGTTTAGTTTCTTTAAGTATTTTTTGACTTTTCACTCCACAGCATCTTTCTTATGGTATTTCAGAAGAAAAATCAAGATTGTAAGATTTTTTTAAGACAAGTAAATTAGCAGCATTATCACCTTGAGGTTGTCAGAATAGGGTTGAATCTCATGGAAATTATGATAGGAAAGCTAAGCTTCACTGATTGCTATGAAGAGCCCKGCAGACAGTGTCAAACAATACTTCTCTGATAGCTGCTTATTTGATTTGGAGTCATTCACTTCTTTTCTCTGTGGAGGTAAACATGACAGTTCTGCTGTTTTTATTAGCAAGGCACAAAGCTCTGAAAAAATCCACAGTCATGTGCAATTATGTTCTATCTTGTCCTTGTGCATTAATTGCTCTGGTTTATTTAAGTTTTTGATAGAAGTTATTTTTCCTGATCTCTAACCAGTTTTATGGTTTCCTTAGTTCCTTCAAATTTGACAAAACAGGCTAGTGTTTAAACAATTTTTTTTTAGTTCTTATTAGTCAGCATTAGCACCAATTTCTGTTTTAGAATTTGGAGTCAATCTAGAATGGTCATCCTGCTAAAAGGAAATCTTAGAATACGCTTTCCAACACCTTTAAAGTTTATTTTCCTAATTAATTTTTTGCCTATAATGTGCTAAATTCTTTATAATTAAGGCATGATTAGTGGTTATATAGCTACAATTCACTCACTCTGTTCCTCAAAATACCACACCCAAGGAGCTGCTGCCATTGGAATAATGGGGTCCTGTCGGTTTCCTTAATGGATTGTGACATTTTTTAACTTTACCCATTGTGGAATGAATTTTAATTTGTCTTTTTAAAGCAAACAAACAAAACTCCCTACAGCAGTTGCTAAAACTTCTTTCATGCACAAACTTTCTATCAGCAACTTCTTCAGAGGTGGCAGTTGCCTTAATATAATGAGGCACTTGCTGCATGCTCCTACTCTAAGTGACATTGAGTTGCTGGGATATTGGCAAGCCTGTCCAGTAGACACTCAGCTTCTCTTCCTCTGGTTCTAGTTCACTTCACTTGTGCTGAGTCTTCTGTTTTCTCTTGTCATTTGAGAATTTCCTATTCAATGAAAACCTCCTTCAGAGACTAATTAAAAACAAACTCGATATTTTCTTTGAAGCAAACATGCTATGAGGAATTGCACTGTCTCATTAGTAATAAAGAGATATCTGCCTCGCCCACTGAGGTTTTTGCAGCTGGTCTTAGTGTAGTCATAATATTTAAGAACTGTATATATTGAAGATTGTTTTCTTGGTGTTCTCCATGCTACTTTTCTTTGCATACACCATTCCATACCTGTAATTATTGCTGTTGTGGTAAGGTGATGAACAAGTGCTTGACAAGTGCTGAAATGAACCCTTTCTCATTTCTTGCACTAATAGAGTAACAACATACAGATTTTCATAGTTGCCTTCTGACTCCTTGTTGATGCTGGGTGCTGTAGATGCACAGCTCTTGCAGGTAGGGTGGGTRTAGGCCTAGATGTGGTACAGAACCACAGATTTCTTCTCCTTGTGTCCAAATGTCTCATTTTACTTTTCATTTCCGGGGGGTGGGTTGGTTTGTTTGTTTCTAATCAGGGAGCCTCATATTATTTTGTTTTACACTAACCTGTGACAAAGGAAAAAATTGCTATGACTGACGTCACACAAGACTTTGCAGGGAGACTCTGCTCAGCTTTCTTGTATTGCAAATCAGCCTGTTTTATTTCCATTATCTCTACTCCAAGAGTGCAACTCTTTGTAGCAGTGAGGCCAGAGGAGAGCTGGTGTGTGTGARGGCTTCATGGAACAAGTCACTACAATCTTTTGTTCCTTACAGTCCTTCTAGTTGCACAATTTGCAGTGCATTCCTTTCCCCTGGCCATTAGTCTAAAATTACTTGTTCCTTTTGCCAACATGCCACTTGTGTTTGCTTCTTATGATTGCAAAACTTCTTAGAGCCATTCTGAAAAAGAATTTTATCAATTCTGTCTTTCAGCTGCTGAGATGTGTGCCAGCTTGTATTTCTTATAGTAAGAAAATCTACATGAGGGAAAGAGGGACTCATATTTAGTAAAAAGTAAAATAAGTAGAAAATGTCAGTTTTTGAGGGAGGATAAACTTTTGAAGTCATGTAAAGTCTGTGCTGATTTGCTGTTTTCCTGAATTACTGCTCACAGAGTGAACAATGAAGTGGCATATTTTACTCTATCTAAATTATTCATCATAGTTGAAATGAAAATGCACTGCAAAAAGCTTGAGAGACACTAAGCAATAAGCTTTAGTCAATAGCAGTTGGGTGATAACTTGGAGAAATTCTTAAGAAGTACCAAAATGGGCTGTAAATTCCTGGTTACCAGACAGAACCAASATCCCCATGCTGCAGTGCTGAACATGGTGCAGCACTGAAAATACAAGAATATTAGACATTACCAGCTAAGTATATAAAAATAGAAAAAAAATATTTATGTTGCTGTTCCTATAGACAAGGAAAACGCTTGTATGTAATTATGTCATCTCCAAATGTAATTATAACATCTCCAAATTTAGCAAATACATTTTATAATGCTACTATCTGGTGTTTTCTGATTTCTTTCACGTGAAAACCTGAGCGAACTTTTCTGTAATGGAGTACCCTTCTGTTATTTTCCTTTCACCAGCTCTTCAAGTTTTTGCTGTAAACATGTGCCTTCTGACTTTTTATTTGTAAAGTATTTAATTTTGCAAGTTACTTGGGGTAATAGTTTTTATATGAGGGGCTGTTTGACGCAGTGTGGCTTTTTTTGCCAGATGGCATTGCTCAGTCTCTGCTTTAATACTGACAGCCTTCTACAGGCAAAAGTGTATTTAAAATGGAAAATGTTTTGGACATACTAAAATTTAACTCATACAGGTAAAGAAATATCTATTTCTGCCTGTGGTATTTTATGAACATTGGTGTTTCCACTGGAGTTTACATATAAATACATTTATCTGCTTCTTATCTCTAATACAAAAGGAGTTCATCTGGCATGCTTTAATTTGATGCATTATTACAATTAAAAATCCTGGCAAGCTTATGAATCTGGCAAACAACCCCTCTTCAGGTTTGGAAAAGAATGTTTTCCTCTCAACTTTTGGTTTTTAACCAATTAATCAATCTCTCTTGATGTCACAAACGAATACAATACAATGRTAAGTGGTACAGGTGACCTTGTTGAGAGAAGAAAGGTGCTGCTGTAATAAGTGAACATTCACCTGGGTTAAATCTGCAGTGATTACCATAACAGCACTCCTGCACACATGCTCTTCCTCACCACCACCTTTGTGTCAGGAGAATATGTGGATGKGTTTGTCATTCACTGAAGGATTCAGGCTGGTTACACTGATTGACTGTAAGATGCTGTGACCAATGAATTACTGTACAGAGGTGTTGCTGTTAGGATGGAAGAGTGAGTGAGATGTGAGGACAATTCAAGAAGTGCACTTACATCATCAGTGTTTTCTGCATTTAACAGGGGAGACCTGCTTTTCTCTAAGCTTCCTTTTCTTCCAGCTGGTGTCAAACACAGAGCATTAACCTTATCTTTCTGGAGTTAGGATCATCGACAGATATGTCTCAAATTAAATGGCAGATTAAGGCATTCCTGGCAGCAGTGGCTGATTACTGATATTGTGGATCTGCACAGGTGTTTGGGGGGAGCTCTTGCAGGGCTGTGTTGTGCTACAGGGAGGAGATAAACCTTACAGTTCTGAAGCTTTTGATCCCTGTGTCCAACCTTGCAGCTTCCCGAACTCTRGATCTTTGAATCTGCCCTTCAGTTCAGCCTGAGGAGCTGGTGCATATTTTATGTCTCTGTACTAATGCTGAACAAATAACAACCATTTTTGCTGTACCTGCTTGGATTCCAGCCACCATGTTTGTTTCTTCTTCTTTTGAGTTTTCTAGAAGAGCAGAAAAGAGGGGGTTTTCCCCCCCARCTGTTGAAGATGCATTCCTACAGCAATGTAGGGCATAATTAAGGTCAGAGTTGTGTCTTGAAATGTCTTCCTATCCACCCTCAGTCTGGAGACACCATGAATGAATGCTGTATTTATGCTTTTGCACTAGAGATGGGTTGACATTTCTGTTTGTTTGGGGTTTTTTTCTCCCCTACAAGAAACAGGAGGATAAGGGATGAGCTGCCTGTGGCACGTTGATGAGGTCCCYTCTCAGTCATCCCCTCTGGAGGCTGAACAGGCCCACCTTGGAGCTGGGGTGGGCTTGCAGTGACTCTCAGCCAGGACATCACTCACAACCCCAACACATTCAGTGCGTGTCACAGATGTAAAAATGGCCACAGGTGGGAACAGAACTTTCCAAGTGCTGGACATGAGRTTGCTTTGCAAGTACTTCCAAGACTAGCACTGGACTTTAAAGGAATACTTAAAAACCAAGGGAAGTAGCATGTGGGCCAACTGGCACTCATTTATTTTCAAATTGAACAAGGCCAAAAAAAGACAATTTGCAGCACACTTGGCCACACTGTGYTGGGCTGAATAGCAAGTAGGTGGCAGCAGGACATACTGAAAGCAACATGCCTCAAGGTGCTGGCATTTGGCTGGGTTCTCTGGTATAAATAGCCCTGCTAAGAGCCCAGCACAGCCACAGGAGAACATGCTCGTGTTTGTGAGCTTCCAAGCATTCATTACTTTATAATGACTCAAATCAAAAAAAATTATTGTGGCAGTTAGCATTTGTAGATTTTCCATGGTTCAGTAGCTAGTAGAGAAGCCTTGAAATTCCGGGGGTGGGGGGGGGAGGGTCATTTGTCAATCTTTCGTGACAAATACTAGAGTTTAATAAATGATCCACARTGGGCTACAAAAAAAGTAGAGGCAAAGAAAGTGAAACTCCATAGGTATTTTTTTAATCATGTGCAGTACRGGGCCCATAGCTAAACTCTCAGACTTTAGCTATCCCTACACTAAGGAGTCTGATTACTTCAGTTAGAGATTGGAGCCAAACATTGCTGTTTTGCCCTGGAATGCTCACAGTCCTTCCAGTCAATGTTTGTAACAGAAATTCCACCTCAATGGCCCAGTCCCTTTGTCTCTGGCTTTGGTTTTAAAAGTGACCTCTCTATCCTTTGTTATTCAATTGTAGAGTATCTCTCTATGTGTCAGGATTAATATTCATAAAGTGCTCTAGGCAAACTAACTATCCACATCCCCAAATTGTCATGTCTGACTTCTTYACCACCATCAAAAAGGAGAACTGAATACTCAAGATTTGACTCTCCTGAGTTYCTGCTTCGAAGTAACATGATTAACCTATTTACAAGTGAAAATATTAAGTTTCTGACATACACAGGCACATCCATGTAGTCACCTTTTTATTTTGTTATTCCCCTGGTATTACCCTTGTCCCTTTGAACCCTGTAAAATGCAGGCTGCTTGACCAAGATAATTGCTCTTGAACAATGCTGTTTTATTAACATGCACATCAGCACTACYATCCAGTCCTGCTGGGGCCTTGCTGCAGTATGTATGAGAGGTACATACAGAGCAGCAGAGAAAAACCCTAAACGAATTCAAATGCTTCAAATGCCTGCCAGTCTGCTTTTTTGGCTATTTTCCTTCTTTTTTTTTTTTTTTTGCTATTTTCCTTCTTTTTTTTTTCTTTTTTTTTTTTTTTTTTTTTTTTTTAGGCACACATCAAAATGGTTCAGTTTATCAAGCAAATGTGAAGCCCTCAAGAGTATAAATCAGGGGTCAAAGCAGACTCTAACACTAAGAGTGTAGAAATCTTTCTGTTCTGCAGATTTTCTCATCCATGCACATTAGAGGACAGATGTTTTTTTCCCCTGCCATTGGCAACGAAATCCACCCTTTTTAATCATGTTATTATGCTGTGACTCAGCAATAGCTGTGTTATTGTATCTCAGCACTCTGGTTGACATTGACTGCTTAATCTCCAGCATAAAAWTTTAGCAAGTCTGGTAAGGTCAGCTCTTCTTAAATGAACAGCTATTTCTTACAAGTCTATCTCTCTTGATGGGGCACAAGAAAGAGGTGGAGCAAGAWAAGAGGTTTTAATATCCTTGTGAAGTTATAGGTACCTTGCAGAACTTCTCATCACAGACTTTTCATAAGTGCTGCAGTCTGGAAAAATGAGCACAGACCTACTCTTTGTCATTCTTTCAGATAGCCTCARTCTGCAGTATTAAATAGTTATCAGTGTTTATATATATTTATTGTTAGTATGATAAATTTTAAAAATAGTTATCAGTGTATATATATATTGTTAGTATGATAAATAAATTTTAAAAAGCACAGATTTAAGAGATGTAATCAGGGTCACAATCAGGAGCACCAATAAGCATTTATTCTGCAATGTTCACACTGTGGAGAAACCTGGGCTGGTGTTTGCTGCAGGATCTGGCATGCAGAGCATATTCAAATGAAAGGACTGATTAGTGAGACAAGGTTAAGAGTATTGGTTTTACAATGAATAATGGCAGTGAAACAGCATCCTAACRTTATTCTTTCATTTCATTATGACCTTTGGCTCAAAATGACAGTAGATCTTACACATTCAGCTGGAAGCAGCAGAAATTTTGAGTATGTGAGAGGGTTTTTTTTTTTAATTAAGGACTGATAAAATACGTAAATCTGGGGTTGGAACCTTTTAAAGTTCATATAAGCTCAATTAAAATTTGACAGCAATTCAGATCTGAAATTTTGGTCTAGTGCTTTTTTCAGTGTAACTGCCTTATCTGTCTGTCCTTTTTTTTAATGCACACTAGAATTTGGTGAAAACTGATCCYGTTATTTTATGAGAAGTATCACACCTTGATATGGATACTCTTGCTTTCTGTTAGTGTAATATTTCTCTAAGGTTTTCTCTGAAATCAAATGCRTTAAAAGTGTTTTGACCAAGTTTATGGCTAAGAATAATGTGGTACACAGAGATATCTGGAAAAATCAAAGCAAGTATAAATCAAGATTTAAAAAAATACATTATTACTGTATTCCCCACCCGTAAAAAGTAAACAAAACCTATTTTATAGAGAGACCAGCATGAACTGAGTGCCTAGAGAAAGGCAAAGCTTTACATGGTACTTGTAAATTTCAAGGCTACTTTGAAATTTCTTTGATCCTGTTGGTTTAGCAGGGAAAGCAGTAGCAGCATGCCAGGCTCGGAATAGGCAAAGAGATTTTGTGGATAGCAGTACTTTTTAACACAAATTCACTTACTTGCAACTAAAAGAAGTGCAAAAAGACATTTGAGTTAAAGTTKACATTCATTTTAAAAGTTGGTAAAAATGCAGGCGCCTAAGATTTAAGAGCAATTAATGTTAAAACTGTTTCCTTTAATCTGGTTCACTTTTCTTAATAATGACTAGAAAGAATTCCTGATTGTAGCAAATTGCAGTTTGCCAGCACAGTACTTTCATTATTGCTGAATCCTTTGTAGGCAGTAGTTTCAGTTTTTGCTGGAAGTATTTTAGCCATTTCAGATCAGAACTCAGAAAGGATTCCCTGGTTAATTTATATCACCTCCTTAATACTTTATATAAGCTAGTATAAATTAGTTTTCTCCTTATTTTATCTGTGTGAATGGYATTCCAAAATGTCTGTCTCTTTTCGCCTGCTTCAAAACCTATTAATCTCATAACCAATCTGTATTAATTTCACTTTTTTTTTAGCTTGGATGATCTTCTGCCTTTTATATTCTCTCTACATTTTTCTTATCACAGTTTTATTTAAGAGTGGTACTGAACTGCCAGCCTGCAGCTCTCTTTGCTTCTTTGTTTCTACCTGGTAGAAGAAATTTCAGGTCATAGTTTGCGTTAACAGGCTTTTCTATTACAATATTCAAGAAGGTTGTATTTCTATGACTTCATCCTTTAATACCAGCTTTTTATTGAAGAGTTTCCTGTTTATTTGTGGTACTTGTAATGCCCCTAACTCTGTGTGTAAATAGGTTGTCTAGATTTCGCCTGACCTGGTCACTGTGAAAGCTGAAAGGGAAACTATAGGCTGAAGTTGGCCCTGTGGCTGGTTTGATAATTCTCAGTAGCTCCAAAGCTAAGCCAGGTAACCTGCAGTATTTTGTTTCATGTTTAATTAGTGGAACCTGATCCACACTTCTGACCAAAAAGAAAAATATTGGGTTTTCYGATGAAGAGGTAAAGACTTCTGAAGGAGAGCAGACCTCAGAGGAAAAATGTCATAGTGGTTGAGAATTTTATGTACTTGCCAAAGCCTGATAGAATGTCATTGATGCAAACAGATYTGCGTGTCTCACTCTGGGGCCAGTCTTTGCAATTCTGGCTGTGGTGCCCATGYAGAATTCCTTGAATTTTTCATTCATTTTTTAATTAAAGTCTTGTCAGAGCAGAACACGGAGCTTTCTCAGGTCATGAGCAGTGAGTGTGTGCGTGTGGTGTAATCCCATCTGCAATGCTGTGTGCAGTCATCAGATTGTCACTTGAACTGGAAGTGATGAGTCCACAGAAAGTACGTTCATGTGCTGGAAGGTTCTGATGATGTTGCTTTTTATTACCTTTCTCCTTTAGATGAGCGCTGTTTATAAATAACTATGGAACATGGAAATTCTGTTTGACCCAGATCGTCATCTGGGTTGGGAAAAATTATTCGAAATGTTGCTCAAAATTCAACATTTCTCTTATCAAGATAGAAAACGAAATATGTTAACAGTTCTTATTTGATTGGATATGCCCAATTGCTTYTTTAATTTGTGAAGCTATTACATAGAACAATTCAGTGTGGTGAACATAAGATAGCTGCATAGGTTCGGGAACAGGTGATGCTTTATCCTTGATGTACAAAATTAATGCAATTTGAATATTTCTGATTGTCTTTCAGTATTTGATTTTTTGTATGAATAAACACTGAAATTTAAACCAGATGTCAGTTCAGAGTTAGTCTGCACTTAACTGCTGATTGCCTTATAAATATAGATCCTCCTCTTGTGCAATACTTTATTACCTTATTGCCTCCGAGCTCCACTCTGACACAATATCGTTGATCCAGAAAGTGTGAGAGTAGAATTCATCAGAGATATTCTGGATAATGAACAAATCACCTCTACAGATGGTTTGAAAATATACTTTTTATCGCTGTACAATATAAAAACATATTTCTTTTCACATTTAGCACTGTAAAGTAGAAGAGTAGTTGTTGTTAGCACATCCTGACTGTGCTTAAGCACAAAAGAAACTTTACAAGAAGGCACAGTCCTGTTGTGAATCCTGATTTATGATCTTGCTGATGGCATGTTTGTTTWGAATTGGTGATTTAGATCACTTAAAGAAGCACTGTCAGGAAGCATTAGCAGAAGTGGGGTTAATATGGTGTTCTAAAAGTGCAACTTAACCAAGTTTGATGGGATGGTTCACTCTCTTACTGTACAGCACAGACATTTGAGAAGTGATTTAAAGCCACCCAGGCACAAATTGCACTACAAGGCTGTGTGACACTGGTCACTCAGCACAGATGTGTTGTTGGTACCAGGTCTCTGCCTGGAGGAGTGACCCTGGGAGGTGTCCCAGCTCCAGGGGACATCACTGCCCTGCAGCCACASTGCCCAGTGGGGAGGGGTCAGAAAGGGCTCACTGAGGCTGTTTTATTCATGGAATAAAGTGTTGGCTGTTAGTCAAACTGCATGGGAAAGGTGCTCTTGAGACTCCTTGTAACCAAAACTTTCTTTGTCCTTTTATAAATGAGTCTTGCAGAAGCCACATGCCATTCATGTGTTAATTGCATGATCTTGCTCCAAGCTAATGTGTGTTGATGCTCACTGTGTCACTGCTCATTTATGGGTTTTCAGAGAACAGATTGAACCTAGAGGAGATCTTGGCCTGCCTGTGGCTCAGGCCTTTACTTCCTTTGGAGCCTCTAACAAAATAACTCATTTGGTTAGAAGGGTGAGTGGATCTGTCACACATCTATAGGTCTCCCCGCATGTAATATCTGCTATAAAACTCATATAATGAACAAACTGGTGGAAATGATGGTCAGAATCCACTTGAAATAAATTTTAAGTGTTCTCACTCCACATGATTCACTGTTAACAGTGTAGGTCTATCCAGTTAGTGAGCTTTCATCTGAGAAAAGAGATATTCTGCAGTAAATAGAATTTCAATTTATTCTTCAACTGGGTCAGTTCTTGGCTACAGGCAAAATGGGTTGATATTCACTGTGTTGCTTTTATACAGAGGAAGCTCCAGGTTATTACAAATTGTCATATAGACCCTTGACAGTGACCAGACTTCATGCCTTATGATTTTATAACCTACTCGTAARTAACTAGAAGTAGCTTCTTATGGGCTGTAAATTATCATCAAAGAAGGAACTTGTGACACTCCTGAGAAACAGGTAGGGAAGTCTTCACAGGCAAGTTCCTTAGCAGAAAATAGCTTTCTCCTAGATAAGGAAAGGTAACATGAGAAAAGAAGATTGGAAAAAGCTCTTTGCTTATCTGGGCTGGACAGAGAATGCAGGGAGAAAGAAATGCCTGTTTTCATCTGTCAGAGCCAAGTGTAGAAGAGACATTTGAGACTTCTAAAATTAATATGCAAACAGGGCATAAATGCAGTGGAAGTATTGCATGGTTCATAGCATTTGCCTGTCCACATTTATAGGAAAGCACTAAGATTTTAAGATCTCTTGGTTTTAGAATAGTAGGTCTTCCCCACTAGTGCTTTGGTTTTTGCTCCACCAAAGCTTTTCTGAAGCCAAATCACTCGGAATATCTTATCCACAGAGTGGGACATGTCCAAAACTCGGTTTTAAAGCAGTGACAATTTTGGGGTGGCAGGGGTGGAGAGATTTTCTTTTGACAAATTTGAATTTCACTAAYGAGATTTGCATATCTAGCAATGTGTATAACACAAAGTTCTGACCAGGTTATAAGGAGATGTTTGTTCCTATTGAGTGCAATCAAATAACAATAAAGCCCCAGTAACCTCATCTGAGCTCTGCTAGATTATTTGTTGTTGGGTATTTTCAAATGAGAACTTTGTTTTTATCTAAAAACCCGTCTAGTTTACATAAAATTTACAACAGGAAAGTTTAAGGCCCCCTTATAATGGGATTAGTCTAATTTACTGTAATATTCTTTGTAACTCTATAAATATTCTCATTGAATATTTTTATTCTAGAGTGGCTTTTTTATCTTTGATTCTTGATTTTTCTAAAGACATTTCTATCTTCACGTATTTTATTATGTGCAAAAGGCACATTACTGTCTGCTATTTATTCTGTGTACAGTTTGATAGAGATTAGGGAACAGCTCACATGGAAAATGCACAGAACTTTTGCCAAAGTCAGTTGAATACAAAGAATTCTCATTTGTGTTTTGCCCTTGTGTATTTAAATTTACTAAAATGAGAAATGTAAATGTGACCAGTGTGGTGTGAAAGTAAAGCAAAGGATGTTTCAACCAACCAATTTAGTTAAAGGACTTAATGCATCTGCATGAAAAATCACCCTTTGGATTCAACAGGGATTTAAATATGGAATCAAGAACACTCCTTGCTTGGAAAGCAAACTAACTGGATAGAATTATGAAATGAACTAAAATCCTAGGAAGCAAACTAAAGTAAAGACACAATTAGGACTAAGAGGCTAATGATGTAATAAAAAAGATTCATTGAGGAAGATTATAATTTAGATGTTTGAGAGAAAGCGGGATCTGGTGATAAAGAACTTTTCTGGCCAGTGGGATTGATGTGGGAATGTGCTCTTAGTTTTGTGTCTATCTACAAGGTGAATGGGACCTTTTTCCTGTCTTCTGTTACAGGCTGGTGGTAAAAAAGTCTGGAAAGCTGTGCTGTGTCAAACATTGGATATTTCAGTGCAATGCCAGTAGTGGTGTAGAGTGAGACAATGGAATGATCTCACAGTGGAATAATTGAGAGAAACTGGGAAAAAATTTCAGGGGTCTCCAGAGGTACAGGGCCAGCTTGTGAATTTCTTACCGCAGACCACAAATAGTCTCCTGATGGAGTAATGTGTGTTCCAAACCCATCCTTTATGTTAGCAATACCTAAAAGTCAGATTCATCTCATGTGGGACAGTCCAAGATCCTCAGTTTTGTAGCTGATGTTTGGTACCCCATGAAGATTATCCGATGACTCTGTTAGGATTGCTCTCTAGAGAACAGAATGACTACGGTTTAACTGCTGTGGAAAACATTTAAGTCAAGGCAGCCTTTAAAGTAAAAGTGAAAATGGATTTATTTTACTCCAGTGAAAAACTTACTAAAACAGTTGTGTGTGGAGACTGTGATGCAGGGGAATAATCAAATACTCAGAGCTTTGTGGCAGCTTGTAGCTTTTACTTTAAGATATTTTCTCAGCTCTTTTCCATTCCCTGATTGTCAAATTAAGCTAACTATAAAGATGTTTCACACAGCTCTTCTGGGATTGCATCCACTTCTAAAGCCCCATTCTTGAGCTTGCTACCTACAAAATCAATACCAACTTGTGATGAAATAGTCTCTTTTGCATTCCTTTTTCTTAGCTGTCTTTCTGTTTAATACAAACTCACTCTTAGGTCCCTACTGATTGCAGCTGATCCAATGGCACCCTGAATTTATGTCCTGTTTGTTGGGTTCTGCCAGGTACAGCTTCCCTGCTGTCACATACTGGGTTCATATCTGATTAATTTATAAACAAAACTACATGCACAATGAAAATATATATCCTTGCTTGGAAAGGTTGACTAGGATACCATTTGTGTCACATCTGAGTGTATGACAGTTCATGTACATATGGGATTTAGGAAAAGGTTGAATTTAAAACTGTTTCATTGTAACAAGATATAATTAAGCATGATGCATGCAGGTAACTTCAAGATATTTACAGGCTCTAGTCATATGAACAGACTATTTCATTTGAAGATGTCCAAGTATTAGCTATATTGCTTTCTGAGTCCAGGGCCATGGTACGGAATTAGTTTTGCGTAATTTTGATAGTTTCTCACTAAAACAAAATAACTGGTGCTCTTTCATTATATGTGAAATGAGTCAAGAAAAAAGGATGCTTTGTCACATAGTATTATCAATATTACCTGTAAGCATGGGGTCATGTTTGATTGGAAGTTGCAAAGGGAACAAAATGAACATATACTGGTTTCCACTGTTAACAGTTAACACATAATGTGCTGATGGCTGTGAAAGAAGGGGCCTATTTGGCTGCATTGACTAAGGAAGGAAAATTCCTTAAATTGGGATGATTCTTCAATGCCTTCCTTTCATTAGGAAGCCTGATATTTTAAAGAAATTCAGTTTCATATGGCAGAACATTTTATTATCTGCTAAAATGTGAAAGGACAAAGGCAGCCCCTCCCTTGGACAAGAAAGCTGTACCTACAGAATACTAATATACTCTGTTTTCTGCTTTGCCTGCTTCTTTCAGAGCTTGGGAAATTGTGTGTTTGACTGGCAAATGAGGCATGGTAAGATTCAGTGAGCAAAAGATGATTGTGATCCAGTGTGGCTCAATGGAACAACCTGATCACAGTTTGAACACAAACAATTACAAAAATTACTATTATTGTACTACTTGTGTATCATTGTATTTCTTTCTTCCAGACACTTCTCAAGATAGTTACAAAACTAATATTTTGGTAGGAATTACTATTGCAGATTTATYACTGTAACTCTGAAGTATTTCAGAGTCAGCGTAGCAGGACCAACCAACGTAAATTTTCCTTTTCTTTGTACRTAATCTGTAAAGAGATGTTTTGAAATCAGAATCCAGCTGCATGTTCTCAAAGAAGACTCTGCTGATACACTGCTTTATTTGACTGCATTTCTTACACCAGGAGTCATTACCTAGGTCACAAAGCCTTTGCTAAATATTAACCTCTTTCATTAYCTCTATCATACTTACTTGTGCCCTGCTTATGAATGTCTGTTACCTCTGACCAGACCCATTTCCTTTCTGCAAATCATGGTGATATCTAGGAGGTTATTAAGGTTATATGCTTTTATTCAGAAAGTCAATTTCCATTTAGAGAGTATAACGTTTATTGTTATGACACAAGGTAATTTTAAAGCTTTAAAGGATGTCATGCGCCACTATGAGCTTTCTGGCAACTCCAATGCTAACAGCTATGAAGGGTAAAAATTGCTCTGGTGGAAGAAACTGAAAATTTCAGTATAGCAAAGCTTCAAGAAAGGTGTTCAGCAGACAGAAAAAAAAAATCAGAGAAGGCTAATTTAAATTAATATAACAGAAATTTTGGACATATTTAGTAGATCAGTTTTTATATGAGCTTTCTGGGATCATGTATTGAACAGAGTTTTTTTCTGCTATATTTGGTATATTCAATTTTATATATATATATATCAATTATATATATCAATTATATTTGGTACTCAGGTAGATAACAGTAAATGCTATAAATGAGACCAAAATCTTTAGCAAAGCTTTAAAAATTTCTCCTCCTCCCCACCCCTCAAATTAGTTTGACCTAGTTCTCAAAGCAATTAGGAGAAAATATCATGTCATAGTTAGAAATTGTAATCTATTCATTAAAGTCTACAGGGAATATATTTTAAGGAAAACATAAGTTGAATAATTTATTAGAATTGCTTAACATTTATTTCATTTGGAGCAGGATCTGAAGTCTACGTTGGGCAGGTGGAGACTTTTCRGCTACTTGAATTACCATTTTTAACTTTTTTTTAACTGAAAGGAGAAGAGGTAGGAAAAAAATGGGCCTACATCCTTATTGGTACCTTGTCTTAAAGATGTTTGCAAGGTTTGACTGTCTCTCAATTGATACTCTCCAAGGGTGTCCCCCTTCACTTTCTTTTTTTACATTATGCAGCACTGGACACCACAAAATAACCTTCTAATAGATAGGAAATTACTTATCATGGGAACTCTCTTGGTTATTCTTTTATCCCTAAAGCAGGAAAGAACTGAAGCCTTCAACTCCTGTTTAAGAAAGTTTTTAAACTTTCTAGAATCCTAGACAGGATCTACCAGAAGATTTCTCAGTTTTCAAAACATCGACACTAATTTTGGAAGTTTTTAGAAAAGAATCTCTCTAGCAAGGTCTAGATGTATCTTTGATAAGTGTATTCATCAGGCAAATCTTATAATGTGCAATAAATAATCCACATGAAGTGGTCGCTATGGTTGGAACTAYGGGATTTGTCCCTCCCCTTCTTAGAGGGATTTTGCAACCTCAGACTCTTCCACAGCCTTGTATAGTATAGAGTATAAAAATTACAAGACTCTGGAATTATGCTAACAGTAACGAAATTGAGAAAGTACCACTGTCATTTTCTTAAAATATTTTTACATTTGTGATATTAAAATAAAAGAGGGAAGAGAGCTTTCAAATRTGAATAAATTCAAAGGTCATATTCCATCCACTGCCAAAACCCAAGTGCCCTTTTCTGATGTCTGTTGACTTTTAAGTTCTTGATATTTCTTTTTGGCAAATTCCATTTTGAATTCAGTTTTCTTCACAAAGCATAAGAAAATTGCATGCTATGTGGCATAATGAAGCATTATTTTAGTTCTGACTTCTTATTACAGGCCTGAAAGTGAATTTAGCCAAGGCAAGAGGCAGAAGCCATTATCATCTGATAGCTGCTAAAGGTCACGAGTGACAGGGCCTTAGGCCTTCCCTTCATTAGAATAACATTGCAGTTAAACCACAAACTGCTTTATTTTAGTGCTTGAAAGAAGCATAAAATTCAAGTGCATAATACCTTGAGGATATAAAACAACCGTCCTTAGCTTGCACCTAAAACATCTTGATGAACTTTTGAGCTTCTCCAACAAAATCCAAGATGTTCATCTTCCTTCCCATTTTTTCGCTGGCCAAACTTTTCYTCTCCTGCTCCTTTCCTGCAGTCCAAGCCTCTGCTAAAATACCCTGTGCTTGATAAACATCATCAGTTAAAACTTGGTGTGCTGTTACAGGRCACCTTTCTAAAGTGCTGCAAATACTGTTGATGTTTTCATGCCATACCTTGAAAATATTATGTTTATATTTTTGTTTTAAAAGTACTCCCAAAGAGCAGTTGACTCTCTCATGAAGAGTGGGAAACTGAGATGACCCCTCCCAGAGGATACAGAATTGATTATGATGGGGTTTTAATTACACTGCAGCTACTGGCTCTCTGAATCTCCACTGACAACGAAATCAAGTCCTCACTGAGTAGGGTGAGGCTTCAGCTATTAAAATTTAATGACCATAATCCCTTTCCTTGTCTTTAGATGAAAATTAGTTTAATATTGATAACTTGAATTTTACGTCTGCTCTGTAGTACATTACTGSAAGTAGCACAGGTGGCCTTGCCCTGCTTCTCCACTGTCCTTTTTTTGGCCTTACTAAACTAAGGATCTGATGTTGGTTTGTCACCMCATTGGCCCAAACAACATGCTGGCTTTTTTGGATAAAGGTTTCTGTAGAAAAGCAGGCAGTTGAAAGCAAATTAAACTATTTTCCTGTGCCTTCTTTTTCTTTTCCTTAATGATCTTACCTTTCTACTGTGGCTAGACCTATCCTAACTCAAGGTATCTTTCATTCAGGGAGAATTGAGATAGGAATCTTTGATTCAGGGAGAATTGAGATTTCATGATTTGGTTTGAGTCTCCTCTCTGAGGGAGTGTTTCAACCTTTTGGGATTTTTGCCCCCCACTATATTACATTAAAAGATTTTATGTAAGCCATATGTCTTGTGAAAGAATAGAAACATCTGTCTTGTCAAAATGGAAAAATCACAATTCTCCTTTTGTAAATGGGGATGACATTTTCTGTGTCCCTCTTCCCCCCTCCCCACAACTCCACCTTGTCCAAAACCATTTGCCAAATACTAAACGCAGGTTGTTGGAACTATTGGAACTATTGGAACTGTTGGAACTATTAAATAGTCACAAGTTTTTCTAAGAGAATACTTGTCCAATAGGTCTTAACTTTAGTTAATTCTCCATATAAAATATTTCATTTAAAAATGTGTAAGGCACCTTCTCTTAAGATAGAAGTGATCTTGCTGTAAACTGCTCACAGCCTCCAAGTGCCTTTTCTGTTCAGAGAAGCTTCATTGTGTAATAGTTGTAATGCAGAACACTGAGACAATATTGCAGTTTTATCAGACCTCTGACATTTCATTCTGGTTTTGCTTGCTAGACGTTTTTTTAAGTGCTATAATTGATGTGAAGAAAAAGAAAAAAAAGGTCCTAGGGGATGTTAAAATTCAGAAGAGGGAAACATAAGCATAGTGTTAATAGAAAATATTCCACTCTTTCAACCTCTAGCTTGTGTGTACAGGAAAAGTCCATGAGGATTTTATTTCCATGACTCTAGGCAATCATGTACTAAATTTTCTTTGTACATTAAAGCATAGGGTTGGCAACTTGGAGTGTTTTATGAGAGAAAGGGAATCCAAAATGTTTTGAACCAAAACGTGCAGTTGTGACAGGATGTCCAAATRGTTTCACAGGAATACTGGGCAAGTAATGTTTCAGATTAGATGAATTTTGTAGGATTCAACCAGCATGAGTCCTAAGAGGAATTTCTTTTTTTATTTGTCTTCTCATCCTGTAGCAATGACTGGACAATTTTGCCAGCAAAGCACAATCTTTGCAGCATAGGTTGAACACAGAATATTCTGTTCCGTTGTGTCAATCTGACTTTTCTGCCTAGATCTGAATTAAAAAAGAGATGGATTAATTTCTAACTACATATTTAACCTTTGGCAAAATGAAGATGGAATTGTCAAGTGGGCCATGTAAAGATCTTTACTGAAGGTTAATTGCCTGTGCTATATAACTTCCTGTTTTACTGTGCCTTACATGGCTAACTTAAAATCTGAAAGGATTGATGAACAAGTATAATGGCTTGGACATCAGTGAGGCTTCTTTCAGTTTCTCTTCATTTAGTGAGGACAATTAGGCTGACTTGGTCTTCCCTATGCTTGCTCTTTCCCAGTGGGGTTTGCCCAAGCAGTAACTGAAAACTTTGACATTTGCTCAGCCATATGGAGAACTAGTGCTGTACCCAGACACTTCGGATTTTCTCAGCAGAAAATCTGCACTTCAGATTTTCTCTGGAGATGTCATGGGACAGCTGCAGGTCAGTGCAGTCCATTGAGCACCCAGATGCAAAAATCTCCWGAGGCTTCAGAAGCAGAGAATGCTTTTAGCTTGCTCCCCCAAGGTGTTWCTTCTGTGTGATGCCCACCTGATAACATCATCCCAGTGGGGTTACTGCTCTCTGCAGAAATGTGTTTAAATTGTTATGGGTGGTTCACACCAGTAAAATCTCATGTAAAAATTCAGTTTCTCTGATTAAACTACTTTCCATTCATCCTTGCTGCCAGAGAATCACCAGGGATTCTTCCTTCCCATTCTAGTAGAGCKGAGTTTGTCAGACTCTGCACCTGGTCCCAGGTTGGCTGCTGAGGTTTTGGTGTGCCCAGGCTCAGCCAGGTGCAAGGCTCAACATCTGTGTGCAACAGGTTTGCACACAAGGACACACCATCAAAATACAGCTGGACACACAAAAAAGGTATCTGCATTACCACACTGCATAGTAGCTTAATCCTGGGTCCACACGCTGACAATCAGAGGAACAACCTTTTTCTGGACATCCCTGATCCTACTCAGTGGCCACATTAACCTGAACTTCAGTGGAATTCCCACACCTGCACACAGTGGGGTCTCCYCAGCTGTTGGGCACTTGCTCTTCAGACCCACATTTCCCATCACTGAGTGGCACTCAGAGCTCTTGTGCTGCTTCAACTCTTCTTTCTGGCTCTCCTCTGATGTCTTTGTGCTCAGACAACTTTGATGCTTGTAAATCCATTGGATAGCAAGATCATATGAATAAATAAGTTTTGGCAGGCTGTCACCTGGGAGAGACATGATTAGTTTTATTGCTTTGCTCTCGCTCTCACCGAATTTGACCTTGAGTTTGTGGGGGGTTTGGGATACTGTTTTCTCAGTCTRTGACTGAAAACAGACGATATGAAGCTTAAGGTGAATTCAACCCAAATTTTATATTAGCTTATGTAACCAGTTCCACGAACACTTAAGATTCCTAGCATTCCAGTTCATCCCAAAATGACTGTTTTAAAGGGGTTTATCCTGTGTTTTGTTGCCCAGAGTATGCAACATGCTGGAGAAAATTCTTCTTGTTTTCCTTTCTCAGAGTTGGATTTGCCAAACAAAATTATTTCTGTTAAAGTACAAAGATTGCATCCAGGTTTTGATGGTTGACAGAAAGGGATATTTGAAGGCAAAGCCATGTATTACAAGGATCTCATGTCTYCGTGAGTAAAAGATTAACTTAACTGTGACTGTCAATAGATTTGCACTGGACTTAAAATAATGGCATGGGTCAGGCAGGGAAGGAATATTTGCAGTTACAGGGAGGTTAGAATCCCAACTTCTGAGGTCAGGAAGTGACAGGATGCTGRTGGGATGTTTCCCCTAGATTGTGAATGTGATAAAGAGGGAAGTAGGTAACCAGGTGATGTTCTTRCTCTCACTTGCTTAACTGAGGAACACATAGTAATTAAACTCCCTTCATCTGTGGAACAAAAACCTGTTTAGGCAGTCACATATGCCTCTGGCAAATCTTCCTAAATCGTTATTCCTAAGTATACAAGCACAGGAGCTACCTGTATAAACGTTTCTTCCATTGGGAGAATCATATTRAAAACAAACATTGAGAGCCAGATCCTCCAATCTGTTTGCTTTCCTTTCAGCAACCTTGACTTTATCTCCTYAGAGTCACCTCATATGAAATGCCAATGGTGTATTATAAGTGCTATGCTGAGTTCTTGTCAAACTCAACCCCATTAATGGAACAGTATGGATTGCATAGAATGACCAGTTACTGGAACCAGAACCATAACTGTGGCAATGGATAAACTCATGATTCCAAACAGCACTTCCACTGTATTGAAGGTCTTTCTGTATATTGGTAAAAGTCTCTTAAAACAACTTTAGAAAGATCATTCACAGACACTTTTTCCTTTGGCTCTGCTATAGTCTTCAGGCAGAGCTTCTAGCCAAGAACTTTTGACCCCTACTGCTGCTGTGATGGCACTTTTGAAAGCTTAGTTCAARCCTTCAGTGTCTCTGGGTGCACTGAAGTTAATTATGGGGAACTACTCTGTGAAGAAAGAGTCTCCCTCCTTGTTTCAGCTCACCATTTATTGGCCTCCTGGGACAAGGACAGATCATGATGGCATATTCAGGTCACTTCCTTGACATAGCAGCTGCAAGCTTAACTTTTGAAAGTTTGACTTCAGCTATGAGTTTTTATTGGCAATTGACAGTAGCTAAAAAATATGATTAAGTTCTCACCCTCTGCCAGCTTGTCTTCCTTAATTTATACTTACTGAGATAAGTCGACAGCAGTTTAAATTCCAAAAAATGTGCTGTCTTGGAATATCCCACACAGTTCACTTAAAMGTGACCTAATTCTGAAAGACTTTGTAATAATTTTTTGTACAATGCTAAAATCCTTTTTTCTGTCTCAAACTGTTTTCCAGAGGTTTGTTTTTTGTAGAAAGAAATTACAAAGATGTGTATATTTGGATCTAGTTCTATATTATTATCTATATCATGATCATCACATTCTGCTACTAAAAATGTAAAATTCTTAATTTAAAAAATTATTGAAAAAAGCAAACAAAGTATGACAGAACCAACAATTAATTCCAACCCCAGACATACTTAGGTATGTTAAGTCCATTTTACACTGCTCTGATGTTAGGTGGTAAATTGAACAAACTCAGCTTAGGCAAGTGTAAGACACCTCGTGGCACCATTCAGTATATTTTCTGTAACAAGTGTTGCATGTTTTTTCTTGATGAGAAACTATTTTTTTTTTTAATGTAGTGGCAAATATATTGCAGGTCCCACATCTGTGACACTTRGCTCAATTCTTTTTACAATAGGTAATGTGTTTGTAATTTTTTTTTCCATTTACTAAGACAAGACAGTGAGAATGAGAAGAGCAAACTCAAATAACAAAACACAGCTCTGATCAATAGAGCCCACACATACAAATAGAAATGCACTAATTTCTGCAGGGCAGCCTTGAGTCATATGGCAGATGTTGATTATATACTGTCAGTGAGCAGATAGCAGCAAGGTCTTTTAAAAACAAGTYTATTCTGTACAGTGCATAAAAAGTAGGGATTGTGAGATGAATGAGAGAGCTGGGMAGAGAGAGAATGAAGAATAAATATATTTCTTATTGAATCTTCTGGATATATTGTTTCCTGTTACCTTGCAAGCATCATTGTCTTGCTTTTCTCAGAGAGACTGAGGGCAAGGAGGGAGAGGAAACTAATTAATAAGTGGGAGTAGGTGGTGGAAAAAATGTGAGCCTTGGTGTTTTGAAAAGAAGGGGATTCACAGTAACRAAGGGACATTGCATGGAAAAACCAGTAACTCAAGCCTCCAGTGAAGGTCCAGGTCTGGCTCTCATTTATTTCAGGTCAGCTGCACATCCCATAATAAGGTAGCACTCTTTGTCAGAGGCTGGAAGGGATAGAGGTTTTCATAGGCTCRCTATAGGTGGAATTAGGAACAAACATTAAGTTTTCAGAATCAAACAGGCCTTTTTTAGAGATGGCTGCTTTGAAGTCCTGGGAAACAGGCTGTAGACACAGTGTGTAACAAGTTTCTTTGGTAGGGTTGAATTCACATTTAGACCTGTAGTATTAATGAAYTCTATTAATTGTTGAGCAATTTGCAGATCCTGGTAAGATGGGTGTAAGTGTTAATCCTCTAACTCAGACTAAGATGAAATGACCAGGCTATTCAGGATATCAATGTCAAAATATGAAGATAAATGAGGATTGTGGGCTGACCTAAGAGGGTTTTACAAGAGGAGCTTGCAGTGCACTGTACCATGCCAAGGCTTTGGCTTTAAGCAGCAGATGTGGACAGAGCTGCAGCCCACTGGTACTTGCTGCTTTGCCTGAACTTGCTCTTCTGCTTGTAGACATTTTTCATTCCTTATGTAATCACTCCATGCTTTACTGCAGTGAACAGTTCACAGACTGGTGTTTCTCTTTTTTCTTCTTTCTCTTCAGGCTTCCAAAGGTGCTGTCTTTGATTCAGTTAGGCTCAAAGGAAATGTGATCTTTGGAAAAGCACAAGCTCACCTTCCTGCAGTCTGAGCAGCACCTCCATTCAACTCTTAAGCCCTATGGCAACAGYTCTTTGTGTCATACTTCTTATCTATGTATTCCATTACTTAGCTGCCAAGGGATTTGCATCATTTAAAAGAAAAACAATACAAATCTCAAAGCTTCTTTAAGAATATTGTGTCTTATCAATTATGTTCAGTAACTGAGTTCTAATTCTAAAGGCAGTTCTCCTACTTGTCTGTAATTCACTGCTTTCCCTTATTAATAGTTTTGCTTATCATTTCATTCTTCTGAAAACTGTTTAGTCATAAAATATTCATAATTATAACGTTGGTGCTATGATTAAAGTCATGTTAATGCTTCTATTAATAAAACCTTCAACTGCAAGTGGTAAAGTTTATATTTAGCTAGAATTTGTTATAACGAGATGGAGACACAAAGACTGTTTTGCACAATGAAAAATATTTTATAATAGACATGCTGCCAAATCTTTTTTATGATTTAACCGTATCCTATAACCATGTCAGTGAGATATTGAGGAGCAGACAGTAGAATTAAACAGCTTTTCTTATTAAAAGAATGTGTTTTCCTTTGAAAACATTATTTCAGAAAYTTGATCTTGGAATTCATTCTCATCTTGGAAAGTCTTTCTGTTTAGACCCTGAGAGTGGCAAGTTTCATGCCATTCTGGACTCTGCAATCTATAGATAATTGCTTTATCAAATGTCATGGTCTTATCTGCAGAAGTTGTTTCTGGGTTGGCTTACACCAACACACTCACAGTTCTGTAACATGGCACTGCTGTGGTCCTGACTATTTCTTGCCCTTCAGGTCTGGGATACCACACTTTGTATGACCAAGGGATAGATACATTATCTGGCCAACTTGATCTTTCTTATCAAGTTTTTTGTTGTTGTTGTCGTTTGCTTATTTTTTCCTGATTAAAACTCTGTTTTCCTTTGAAGTGCTTCTGAATAATTTCTTTTATTTCATACCAGTTTGTGGTGTCAGATCAAATAATGGCTTGACAGGTTTTAGTGCCGTGTATTTCTTGATTTACTTCTGATAACTCCCATTTGTTTTTCTGTTTCTTTTTCAGTGGCTACTTTGTCAATGGTTTGAAATGTTTGCATATAGAGTGATTCATCCTGAGCTGCCTGCTCAGTCTCACAGAGGTCTCTGTGGTATCTGAGTCCTTCCACATATTAGACAGAGCTGAAAAATCTCATACGCAAGCTAAATTAAATCTGGATAAAGCTGTGGTTTTGTTTGGTGTCCCATGTTGAAACAAATCTGAATACAATGAAGTAGTTGGCTGCACACAGATCCCTGAGCATGTGCATGGACCCTTTCTTAGTCTACTTGTACAGACACAGGAGTCACATGTGAGAYGCTCTCCAAAAATATATTAGGAATATATTAGGAACTTATACTTTTGAGTCCACGGAGTGGAGTCCACAACTGCTTTCTTCCCCTCTCGAGGGTTTCAGGCTGTTGTTATTATTGTGTCTGTGCTTTGATTYGGAAAATCCATGGAAGAGAGTGGGAAGGGGGCCATGCTGCCCCCAGAACTTTAACTTCACTTTGGACTGGGATGAGATCTGTGCTCTGTCACGAGTTCCCAGCTGTGTCACTTGGCTCTGGAACTGCTTCTCAGCAGGATGAACCCCCCAGCAGAAGGTGACCAAAAGCTGAAGGGAGTTACTCTGTCACCACCAAATCTACTTCACACTGAGAACTGAGGGAGCCACATGACATTGCACAATATCTAAAAGACATGCAGAAATAACTTTTGTGGCCAGAAATAAAAAATGAACATTTCAATGGCTTATTTACTAGGAAAAAAATAGAACATAAGCACCGAACCATATCCCTTTTAAAATGTTGTGTTGAAAGTTTCTTGGACTTGAATTGTCCCAGTACTTTCCACACTTCTGCTTTCATCAGCAGGCCCAGGTTCCTAAACTACAAGAGGTGTTTTTTGACATTCCCAGGTATATATTGACATGCACTTATTCKGATGTTTTCCTTTCATGTTGTTAACAGTGAACCTGCAATATTAAAACAACAGACCCAGGTTTAAATGATGACATAAATCATCATTTCTCTCACAGAAATCTGCTTTCTGACCAAACAGTGGCTACTGCAATGAACCTGTGAAATGATCATTATTGTGAAATATTCTGGAGGGTACTCACTTTGATATGAGCAATAGGAGTCTGGCTGATTTCTAGCAATTAATTAGTGCAACACCATATGTTAGCAGACACACAGCAGATGTGTGTGTGTACATGGCAGAACAGAGCAGAAAATTCTGCACTTGGAGTTAAAGCAAGAGAAAAGACTAATATAAGGCAGAATCCAAGAATAGCAACTTTGATTTGTTTCCAAGCAGCTTTCTGGACGCTTAAAATGTTTGTTTTTACTGTGGTTATTGTTAGGTTACTTCTATTTTTGTGACTTCTAATCTTCTCTTGTTACATGATAACTCAGAAATCTTTTTAGATTTCCACTGACTGGAGGCASAGATGCCAAAGCCTTTGTGCCATACAGCAATTGTTCCATGTCTGTTTATCACTTTTATTAGGAAAGGAAATTGTCTCTGTAACCTAAGCACTAAAGCATTAAAATATGCTTTACTCTTAGAGTATTGCTAAACCATTCATTCAAATGAGATTGTGTTTTTCTTGCTGTAGTAAATGATGGTTAGTATCTTCCTTTAAACCTGATATAATTGATTGTCAAACTACTGACTATTATTATGTCATATCACCTCAAACACTGCCAAATCCAACTAACAGGTTGAGATAGAAGTCACCCATTGCCAAGGCAGATCCAGCACCAAGGTCGAGTTTAAATGATAAAAGGCAATATCACTATCATTCTATTTTAGAAACAGTCTGAGTGAAGTGGGTTTTAAGAGACCCATAGGGTATGTGAATCAGCCTGTGTATGGAGCTAATTCATAGCCTTGCAACAAAAAATTATTTTTATTTTCTTAGAAGTCCGAATTTTAGTTCTCCTGGAAAATTTTACTGTGTTTTAGGGTGAGATGCAGCCCCATGGAAGATGCAGTTCCCACAAATCTTGCAATTTTTATAAAAACCAAGCAACTGGAAATCACAAGAGCAGGCTTGAAACAGGGACAAAGTACAAGAAAGGAAGTGGCTCATTTAAAGAACATTAATAACAGAACAGAACCTCGTGTTCCTGAAATCTTATTCAGTACTCTTCAAATCTTATTCAATAGCTTTTGATATACTAGGTGTTTTTATACTTAGTAGATTTTATAAATTTAAATAAGCAACACAAAAATATATTTGAACTATGTGATTAGCATTTCATTTTCAAAAATGAAAGAAGCCTTGCAAGAATTTCCTGTGCTTTAACAAGACAGAGTTATGCCATTTGAATTGATCTTTGGGAAAATTATGCCTGTATGTGTATCCCTGGTGTTGTCATGATATCTTACCATTGTGCAGTGAGTATCTTGTCCCTACCTGGCCCTTCCTTTTTCTTCTGAATGTGTCATTCAGGTCCTTGTRCACTCTCAGTTGTTTTTCTGGTCAGTTACACTGAAAAAACCTCTTCCATAAGTACCAGTATTTAAGCCTATGTAAAAAGATGATTGATCTGGCATACAGACAATTTAAAGGAATATAGGGTTTTTTTCAGTCCTTCTTAAAACCAGAAATCACACAACGGTTCCTTTTTCCTATTTTAAGTTATTTTCCAGCAAGGTCTTAGAACCCGAATCTTTAATTTTTTGGCTCTTCTTCAAGATCATGCAACATGCCTGTTTATTCTGTTCTTTCTCTGAGGTCTTTCATCCTTTTTTGTCTTTTTTATTGATGGTTTGCTTTACCACTGGTGAAACCCCATAGAGGATTACCTGCTCCCCACTGTRGCAATGCTCAGGACTTTCCCTAAATGAGACACAAGAGTGTTTGCTTGGAGAGTCTGAGRGTACTGAGAGTACCAAGTGAGAGCTCAGAACATCATCACTGTATTCTCAGAACCTTCTAGGAAGCCAAAATCAGAATCTTTCTGCCAGTCTAAGAAGAGCAAGGATGCTGTGAATGGAAGGGTTTGTGGTTAACCACCTTACATGGTTAAAATGCCATAAGAATTAGATGGGAACAGATAACACAGAACCATCCCCACGAACAGAGAGCTGCCATTGATTTTTCATTTGATGAATGGAAATTGGAATGAGAGGGATGTGTGGTGTGAGGAGCCTTTAACAAGAATTCCACAACAGAGGACTAATACCTGTTTGCCAAGTCCTGTGGGATGCCAATGGATCCAGCTAAACGTGCTGCAATATGAGGCAAATACCAGCAGAGGTCATGGAAGGAAGAATAAAAGCATGGAAAAGGCTGGTGGATTAACAGAAAAGTAATCTGTGAGGGGGAAAAGGGCAGGGCTGCAAGGGAAATCAGAGACTGCAGAGCACCAAGAAGAATTTGGAAGCTCACAAGGCTGTATAATATACTGCACTAATTGCAAACTTATTRGAAGTGTCACCTTCTCAGGCACAATTCAAGTAATAAATACAAGGTGCATCAAACTCCCATGCAAAATTATCTGCTAATAAGGTGTAACTAAATCATCAGGTGGATGAAAGAATAATTGGGAAGATATTTCAAAAATTAAATTCAAAAGCGAAGTAACATTCAWCCCAATAAGAAATGACAGGTTTTTAATAAAGACAAAATTTATATTCAAGGAAAAGCACTTGATGAAGATAAATTAAATTTGTTTATTCAGGCTTCTCTTTGTAAAGTTTCAACATCTATGTRTGTAAAATTTTCATGATCATATATACTAAATTTGTTTTAATTTGGTTATTAACTTATTGAAATTACTTCGTCTGGAGATTGGGAAGGTTAAGCTTAATTACGAAGCAATTAATTCTATTTATTTATCAGGAGAAACTTTCAAAAGTCTGATTTAGGTAATTATATCAGACTGTATGCACTGTGCCATTATTTTTACAGGGCAAATAAGGATAGATTAAGAAGAAGAGATTTCAAGTCTCCTTGTTATTGTAAATAGTTTGACAGYACTCTAACAAAAATGGTGGATTAAGTAGTGGAGCTTGAACCAGGAAATAGGAATCCAAGAGGAAGAAAGAAAATCTTACTCACACGTAGCATTGTGGCATCTCTTCCACAACCTCAACAAAAACTATAAATCATTGAGATTTAAAAGTGGAGTATTTTTAAATATCAAATGCAATACAAGGTGATTCTCCTAAAAGCCTTTTACATTTTAAATGGCACGGCACCTCAATGATTTCTGTAAAATGAAGTCCAGTTCTTTTAGAGGAAAGTCTTTAGTTTTTAATAAATCTGSTGAAAGAATTGAGCCTGAAAGAATTGAGCCAAACATTTAAACAATGATCTTTGTTTTTAGGGCCACATTTCCATGTGCTTCTGGCTTGGGTAACATAATTTTCAGTCTTATTTACAAATGTACAAATTTTATTTTTGGAGATTGCTCATCAACTGAAAAGGAGGAGTTTGAGGCTTTTTTACTTTTTAGCCAGTGTTTTAGTTGCTGACAAAAATAGTCCACTTTTTAACTTTTCTTTTAAAAAGAAAAGCTAAAAAATATATGGTTTTGGTGGAACTGAGGTTGTGAATAGGAAATCTACGTCATTAGAAGATCTTTAGTTATACTACAATGAATTGGACTTGCTGCATTTTGCTGATACTGCACATGAAGAGAGGACCAAKCACTTCTTTTCTATAGTCTTTTTTTCAATATAACTGGTCAGCCATAAATGAAAWTATACCAGGACTGTAAAATGAGCAATGAAAATGATCCCTAGATAGCTAATAAAAATTTGTCCTCTASAATCCATCTTCTTGTGATAAAGATTGCAGGAGCAGAATAAATTTTAAGGCCTTTCAGAAAAATGACAGGTTTCAGAGAAAAATATTAATATCTGGAGGGTGGAGTAACTTTAAGTTAGGAAACTTAATTTCTAGCACTTCCTTTTCATATCTGTGTAGGCAGGATTGGAGTGATGGCAGCTGTCATCAAGCTTGCACACTATAAGTGGCAATACAATCTTAAGAAAATCAGCATGTTCTATGACTTCTAAGACTTCTGCTTGGGGAGTCTTTGATCCTAAGCTGTAATTGCAATTAATTACTTATATAGCTATAAATTTTTAATTATTGCTTTTTTAAAAAATAATCCAGTGCTTTCATAATGAGATTCAAGGTGATGTCTATCACAACTTGCATAAAAATCATTCTGGGAAGCTCAGYTGTATGACCAGGAAAATAACCTATGAGACAAGATCCAAAATTAAACTTTAGGTACTGCCCTGATCAAAAAGGAAGCCTGTCAGCTATTTTAGAGGCAAAGAAGTGATCCATTAAAAGGGTGGTGGTGGGAACATAAATTTAGCAGTGGTTGGTGGAGAAAATCCCTTAGAGTGAGGCCAGCACCAAGAGTCCTTAGGGGCTTTGTCAGCTGCTCATATTCTGTGATCCCTTTTTTACTCTTCCTTCTGAAGCAAGTAATGCCCTATATCATGTGTATTCATATCATCTGTATCAAAGACATGAAGCAATCAGCTAATTCCCACCTGAATGAGTTTCTTTGTGACTATCTGTGTCAGGAGAACAGTGAAGCAGGAGAAATGATGCCTGCTAAACCTTGCCATGAGCAGTGGCCACGCTGCTGTGACTGGGATTATTTTCAGTATGTGTGGACTTGCTGATGTGCGATCCAAGGGTGCACTGCCACTGCAGCACTAATACAATTCAGTTCAGACAGTTACTCTGAAGACAGAAATGACAAAAGCCCAGAATTTTTCACGCCAGTGCTTACAGGACAATATACACCAAACTCTGAGCACTTAGTGCTGTTTGACAGCAGTGATGCATTGCAGGCATCACTATTGGCATATTGCCTTCTAGCTTTATCTATTTCAAGAACAATAAGTAGTTCAGGCCACTGTAACTTTGTTTTTTGAATGTATATTTCCTTGCATTTACAAGTAACTGCATGTTCTCTCACGGCATCCTCAGAATATCTGCCCTTTTTCCTGTGCTCCAGCAGTAGCTCATACACTGCTACAGGTTCCACACTTTGYTTTCTAGTACTTGAATAATATTTAGACAGCTGCCCCTCTGTCTCTGCCTGTGTGTCCTCACCAGAGTGATGTGTGTGACCCAAACAGAATGGGAACAAACAATATATGAGCACAAATGAAAGTTTTCAGTTTTGAGCAGGAGCAGAGGCAGGTAGTCATGTAGTGGGTGGCTAAACCTCACTGTGACACATCACTGTTTGTTGACATCTCTCTACCTCTCAAGAAACCTCAGAGAGGKCACAGAACAGAAAAATACTCAGCTAATTTCTTTGAAATAAAGAAATCATCACCAGAAAATCTGGGGAGATGCCTAGAAATAAAAAAATCTATTCAACAAATCTCGTTTAAAAGTTTTGGCCCAAAGAACATTTCATGGACTAAAATATGTTGGTGAAAAAAAAAAAAAAAATTAGTGCCAGGGGCCCGTGACAGAACCTACTGAGACTTTGCAAAGATTGGAGATTTCTGTCACATCTTGTSATGGTTTGTGGATGTAAATTTGAACTGAAAAACAATCTGTTAAAATTTCGGATGTTGTGTCTCTCACACAGAATAGATAGAGTCAGATTAAGGTTCAGCATTGGTAGGTAACATTTATTAGTTCCAGGGGGACTTGTGAGAAAAACCTGAGTCTTTCTGTGACCAGAAAAATAATTGGAATGGTGAAGAGAAGTTGCATCTATATAAAATGGAGGGTGAATTTTACAAACCATAGATTTTAATTTTCTCCAAAGAGTTTCTGAGAACTATGTTTTTCACGAAAGCTACGGTAATGATTGTTAATTGGAACCAGTGAAAAGGACATTTTTTCATTACTTGGCTGGGATTTCTTGGGGTGAYAATGGTTAAAAATTCCTTATCAGTTTGTGCTGCTTTGCACAAAGAACATGAGCTCTCCTGCCTGCCTGGTACCATGCCCTCAGGGTAGGTGTTACCTTAGGAGGTGTATTCAACTTACTCTTTGTATTAAGGTGAGAAAATAGATTAATTTTGAAGAAAGGACTGCTGTTAGCTTGGAATTTCCCCTCTCTTTTCAGTGCAGCCTTTAAAAGTGGACCAAATTTTGTGTCTATGTTAGCTAAAACCTTTATTGTGTTAGTGACCAGAGTAGCTGGTGAGTTGATGTTACCGGTGAAATGAGCTGCAGGAAGAAGCTCAGAGTACTCAGTGACTTCAMTTTAAACCATAAAAGCAAGCAAAATAAATTAAAGCAAAAGAAAAAAAGGTCCACATAAAAGCAGGACATGTAGCTTCATGCGGCTATTCTTGGAGTTAAAAGCCTCCACCTAAACAAYATTCACATTAAGGTGATGTTTTTAAGGAGACAAAAAATAGGAATGAGAAAAGTACAGCATGAGTCAGAGCTAGCCAATGGGAAAACTGGAGGATCCACCCCAGAGGGGAATGGAATTGGTTATGACTCAAGTGTCTGATCTACTGAGCTTCTATTTAAGCTCTGATTTTAATTGGGAAAACAATGACAAGAATTGAGCATTTAGGCTGCAGTCTGAAACCTACTGACCTTGACAACATTATGCTTATTAATTTGAATGCATGCTGAATTAACCTTGTGATAAATAAACATTAGGACCTAWAAAAAAAGAAATGTGTGTGAGATGTAGCCTGTCAGCCTGGTGAAATGCAAATGAAGAGGACAGGACCTAGTTTATCAACTCACCATCTCTTTGTCACCCTTTTACTATTTAGATCCTTGGTYACCAGATATAATGAAGCAAATTTGTGCTTGACAAATGAATATTGATGAAGAAATGACTCATGGTTTTTAACAATTTATGATAAAGAGCATAGAGGAGGGTGCCTGATTTCATAAAGGTATTACACAACCCTATGCCATGGAATTCCTGATGCTAAACCTCTTAGACACAGAGGAAAACCACCACCCACTTTTGAGAGCTTCTAGTGCTTCTAGCAGCTTTCTCCCCGTGTTTTGACTAAAGTCTAAATCCTGAAATTTAGTTTTTTCCAGTTACCTGTTTTTCAGCTTTGCACAACTTCCACTTGAAGAAAATAAAATAGAAGAATTAAACATGATACTTCAATTTAATGACAAAGGTGCTTTCCTTCTGGTTGCTTTAAAAGCAAGTTGTGTAGAAATCCTTTCTGCAACCTGAACACTGCAGGTGGTGAACAAGCTCTCCAAGTCAAAACCTCACCCTCTTTACACAGAAACCACAACCTCYCTCCTGATACAAATACTGTAACCAGTGAAGGGCACTGAATTKTCTTGTGGTGATTTATGACAAAATGTGTCTATTAACCATTGGGGAATGAGGAACAGTGAGAAATTTGTCATGAAATAAAAGGGCRGCTCTGTAGCTTTTGGGGTTTGAGTGTTTTTCCTCCATTTACAATTAAAATGACACTTGCTAATAGTAACACTAGTGGTGTTTGCAGCAACCTGATACAGTTCTTTTTTCCTAACTCATCCTCTCTTCTTACTGATCCTCTTTTTTTYCCTTCTCAGGAAACTGATTTTAAACAGATTTTGCTAAACAAGGCATAGCTTAAGAAATTTAACTTTAACCAGCAAGAAGGAAGCGAAAATGAAATTATTTCCTATAGAATCAGAGTATATGCCTCCATTTACCTCAACCCATGACTATGAAAATGTTATTCTTGTTACTGACCATTAACTCAAATTTATAGGGAAAACCCCTGCAAGTCAGCACTGGTCCATGAAACAGGCCACTTCCTACCTGGCTCACAGTCAGACACAAGTTGAAAAAAAGCTGCCTTAACTTGGCCCCCCGTCAAATCTCTTGCTTTATCCATCATTTTAAGATATATCTTCAAAGCATATTTAGTTTGCAAAGGAAACCGGCATTGAATTTCTCTCCCTGGGCGTTTTAAACCCATTGTTTTGTTCTATGTGCTAATATTTTCTATTGTTTATGACAATCRTTAATGTTCTATGAAGTGCTGCATTTATTTGTTTAATGTTACTCCAGATCTTCTCTAAAGATGGCTGGCTGCCTGCCTGGAACGCTGACAAATATCAGTGTTCATGGGTGGTCAGCAAAGCAATGAGCTCTGCACCACCCTGTGTAGAACAGACTGTATTTTTGAAGGGGGTAAGAACAAATGTATTTCTCTTGCAGGTGTTCCAGAACATGAAGGAGGTTTTGTAACTGGCAATAGCAGAAATAGATTATTTGGCATGGCAAATATAAGCTACATTTTGCTTGAGCTTTGGGCAGGGGTAGAGCAGAACACGATGACTTATTTTCTGTCAGAAAACTCCTTTTGCACCTCAGAAATTAGTCAGTCAGTTAAGGCTCACTAATAATACACCAGAATATATAGGGGGTCTTGTTATATGTATTATATCTGTCCTACAGTACCCATGACTCAACTGGAAATGGGGTAAACTGCTGCTTAACCATTTATATAAAATACTTCTTTACTCATGTGAAAGTWTTTCTTTGCTTCTTCATTGGTTTCTTTGACTGTTTTTACAGTTGCAGCTCTAATTTTTATTTTACTGGGTAGTGATGGGGACTAAGAAATAATTCMTTAATCTATTCACTTCATGAATTTYCAGAAGTACCTGGGACTAAAAATGGGTGATGAGGTACATTCTTTTAAACTTGTAATATCCTCCGAGATGGTAAGTCATGGGAATTTCCTGCGTTTGTCATGATCAACCTATTACTTCAAAGAAATTGATGCAAAGTTTCTATCTAAAGATTTTTTTGGGAAGAGAAAAAAAGAAAATAAAAATAAAAATAAAGTTTCTATCTAAAGATTTTTTTGGGAAGAGAAAAAAAGAAAATAAAAAAAGTAAAAGAAATGAAAAAATAATCAAATTTGATGAGTTTGTATAGCTGGGACTCCTTCCACTAGATCAGGTTTCTCCAAGCCCTGTCCGTGGAAACTTCCAGGGATCTCAGCTTCAACCAACAAGATACCAGAGCTCGATGCAGCTCAGAGCAGTCTTTTCCCTGGGAGTAGATCTTCCTAAAAAGCCAGAGGAGGCAGCAAAAGGCACTGGCATGGTCAGGTCAGAAGCCTGAACTTTATCCACCAACTAGTGATGCAGTGAAGGYCTGGGTTTGCCCTGGGCTGCACTCAGGGTTATTGGCTCAGGCTCAGAACCACGTGAAGGAGTACATGGCCCTTCATCCACATACTGAATTCCTTGACCTCTCAAGATGTCCAAGTTTAAASTAGCTTGCAGCATGTAATCTTTTTTAAAAAGCAAGGTTTATGGCTATTATTATTATTTTTAGAAACACTGTATTGACTTTGCTGCAGGCAATAGGTAGCAGGAGCAGGATAACAGCACCGTGACTCAAGGAAGGATTGTTAGCAGTCAGTTGGAGTAAATGATTGCTGTTAGCATTCAGCTGCAATAAATGATTACTGCCAAGAGACAGCTAGACTGCAAACTCTTCAGCTGTTCTGGTTCAGTGTTACTGCTCAGAGCTCAAGAGCCTTCCAAAATCCTCYATTCAGTCTTCCAGAAGAATTATCAGAATATGAGATTTCTATTCTTCTTGGGGAGTGAAGGGGAGGAAAATATAAGTCTGTGTTTAATGTTTGGCATAGGGAAAAAGCTGTAGTAKCTTCAGCAGCCTGAGAAACAGTCCATGCTCTAGATTGTTGCATTATAAAGCTGCTATCACTTCCGTGTTGATTAGAGGAGAAAAAGATGGTGAGAGGTTAAAGGAGAGACATGTTTGCTTGTGAATTTTTGAATGTGATACCAAATGCAATTGGCCACCTACAGACAGAATTCATTAATACAGAGTATTATTTAATGTTGGAGCAGCAGGAACGTACTGAACATAATTGGGGGAAAAATCCAGTCCATTTAACTCTTTTCACAGAAAATCTTTCTTTCAAAAGCTGCTATGAATTTAGGAAGATTGTAGGTCTCATGGTCATAGAATGGTGGCCTATTTCTAACAAAAAAATTGAAAACAATAAATGAAATCATACTACCATGAAGCCAGACAGTCACTTTGTGTTGTCTCATTTGTTGGGAATGGCGACTTTTAAAGATYCCAGCGAACACACAAGATGGAATCATGTGGCCCTTTCAGCTTTAATCACAGGAGCAGAACACAGTCCATGCAAACTGAAATCTGGCCTCTCAAAATGTGCACCTTTGGCTTAGCTTCCAGTGCAGGATTTAAGGAAAGGAAAGGTYGGACAAGGGCAGTGGCTATTGAGAGTGGCAGTCTGCCAGAGGGGAAGATGGTTTTCCGTGGAGAACAAACGACTTTTCCAGCAGTGTCACCTGCCCAAACAGAGGGGGACTGCCCATGTCCTGGTGCTGCCGGACAGAGCCAGAGCCGGAGCCTCTCCCCAGRGCTGGAGCCTGGTGCTGCCAGCAGCTGCCCATGGGGCATCAGGAGCAGTGGGATTCTGCTCCCAGCTGCRGGAGGAACAAGGAGCAGTGCACTGCTCTTGGTCTGTGACCATTCACAGCCCAGGTCCTGCTTCCTCAGCTCTGAGCAGGCTGTGATCAMAAATCCTCAGCTGTGCAGAGCCCTKGGAAGAGCTGCAGGTAGACTTCTTGGAACAGGAGTGTACTTGAAAGATTACTTCAGGCTTGCAGGAGGYAAAATAGGAGAGAATAATGCAGGAACTCTTTAATAATGCAATACATAAAAACTTCAGTATGTGATTTGGTTTGACAAGAATCTGTCAAATTTGAGGATTTACCATTACCTCTGGGTGGCATAATTATTCTTTTGAACTCTGCAAGAAAATAACTGTTTAATGATGTACACAAAAAAGTGTCAGTGTACATGCTCATTTGACCTTCTTTACAAAATAAAATTATCCCTGTTACAGCTGTTGGTTTCACTGCAATTTCCCATATTAATTTCCTGGGTTTTGTCATAAAAGTGGTTTACTTTATTTGAATTTAAAATTATTTTCCAGCCAAAATACCTTTTTTTTAATCAATACAATGAATGTGCTTTTAAAGAACATGCTAATGTTCATGGCTCCTTTCTGAAGCTCTACAAGGAATAAGAAGGTTTTTAACTCTCACCTCATGCCAGATCAAAACCAGGTACAATATCTAGAGGAAAAGGTGATTGTTCAAAGGCCTTTGTGAATCTACAAAATGTGTTACACATTTTCTCTTTTTCCAGAAAGATACTTGCCAGCTATTCAGACTTAATTTTAGAAAAAAAAACTTGTTTTTTTTTTTATCCTAGCAGTTAAAGAAACCCCTAATGCAGCCTATATTGGTGTGCTTTCAATAGGTTTTGAGCCCAGCAACTGATATGCTGAATATGTCCCAAGTTTACATCCAAGTGCTGAGGAAAAGAGTTAGAGAATGGAAATGAGGACAGGGTCAGGGTGAACACTGGAACACTTTGCTTTGTAGAGTCAGCTGTAGGTAGAAACTTTTTTGGCATCCTGAAGGCAAGACATCGTTGTTTGTAATGCCTCAGAGACAGGAACTAAAACAATGCACACAAAAATAAGAATATAGAATATATGGCAAATATAGCTCAGTTTCTATAAATGGGTGTTTTTTACTAAGAAATAATCAGGTCCTGAAAGCAGTCATCTTCTGCTGAGTGTTTAAGTGGCAGCCTGAGAGCACATATCAGCACCTGCTGCTTGGAGATTCATTATACTTTGTGACCCACTGTYTTAATTAATAGTATTTTAATCAATATATATTTGAAAACATCTTAGTCTCTCATACAGAAAAAAATTTTGCCCCTTGAAAATGCCTTAAAATGGACAAATTTAAATACCTTTTGGCCTATCATTCAGTGCACATTGTACAATAAGATATTACAAGGTAGTTAATGGTACGTCCTTGTCTTTGAAACCCTGAAAAAGGACTTTAATAATTGTCCAGAATTCTTTCCTTCCTAGARTATTTCAGCATATTCTTTTAACAAATATCCCTGGTCTGCATTTTTCACTTTGGAAATACTGTAGGGTGGATTGCAAAGTTAAATCAGGCAGCTCAGTTTCTACTCTTGAGATGTAAAGTAACAGCCTTGAATCAGCATTGACTTCATTTCTCACGTCTCATTGAAAAATGCAAACTTTTGATGTCTTGGTTAATTCTGAGGAATCCTAAGAATGGAGAATAGAGGAGGGATAGCTCCTATTTCTGAGCCATAATTTCTTTCCTATGAGGCAAAACTTCATTACGTATTTGTTCCTCTTCTTTCACTCTAACCTTGACCTTTTCAACTAAGTATTTAATTCAGGATATTAATAATCTCGCTATGTTCGCAATTTATGACCTTTTTGTACAGTTGTTACACAACTTTGAGAAAATTGACTTAAGGCTTTCTGAACACATAGTGCTCTGTGCAGGAGCCCACAGTTTGTTTTTCAAGGAAGCACTCTGATATTCTGTGACAATTCCCCTCTACTGAGCAAATTTGCAACTAGACCTTCCGRCTCCTTCATCTGTGCTTCTTCCCAAAGAAATTCAGATTTTCAGCTGGAGGACTGGTGGCTTAACTTTACAGTTGTGTGTTTATTTCACTGGAGGCTCCTCAAAGAGCCAATAATGCACCGAAAACTTTGTTAGCTTATGCAGGAAAGTGCATTTATGAATAGGGATTTTTAAAAAATTATTTGGTTTGTGGTGACCAACTGGCTTTTCTCTTTTGAAAATGTCCACGAGATGCAATCTTTATTTGCTTTTAATGCCTGTGAT
The DNA here is from genome assembly GCA_003546035.1 of Mixornis gularis. Classification (NCBI taxonomy): domain Eukaryota; kingdom Metazoa; phylum Chordata; class Aves; order Passeriformes; family Timaliidae; genus Mixornis; species Mixornis gularis. Next base: position 3,982,932 of record QVAJ01000024.1, read on the forward strand.
ATTTGCAGATATTTCAKCTGTTTTATGATGCAATGACTACAAAATGGGAATTCACTGGCTCCCAACGTGCCTGGCTTCAGGTGCACCTGAACCACAAATACTCACATGTGCCTGCCAATACTGAATATTTCAATAAGGGAATGAAAAGGAATTAGGTGCTCAAAATCCCTTCTTACAATATAGACAGCTGTTCTTGGTTTCCAGTGTATCTACAGAATTAGCTTCCCTTTCAGGTAATTCCTAGGATGTGTATGTGACCTTTTTGTACAATTTGTCCTTAATTGCCTTGTATTCCTGTCTTGATTGCTAAAAAATTTTGCCTATGGAATTAAATTTTTTGGGGGGGGGGTTGGTTGTTTTTGGGGGTTTTTTTTTCATGATTAATTAATAGAAAACCCCCACAAAACCACATTTCAGGTGGGCATGAAAAACACACTGTGCATTCTTAAAGACTGGAGAAATTTTCTGTTGGAATCCAAGTGTCCATTTGCATGTGGGGTCTGGCCAAGCTGCCATTGGCATCACTGGATGCAGAGGCTAAGTAATCAATCTTACTTGTGATACAAACCCAGAAGGATGTTAAGATCATACATTCATACATTTATATGATGATGAATAGCAGAGCATAACTGCTGAACTAAAATGTTTATTTCATCACTGTAAAAGGCATTTTAGAAAACCTCTCCAGGCCCACAGTTGGCAATGTTCTCCTTATAATGTTTTATGCTTTTCTTTTTTCTGTTTTTAGAGGAATACTGTGTAATATAATTCACTTGCCAATTTACATTTGCGGTGTTACAAAAAACTCATAGTTGTTTGATTTGAGAAAGACTACACCATGTCCTGTCAAATTTTGTTTCCTGSTCTGTAACCTTTATGGTTGCTTGTTACATGAGGTGATGTAAGATATTTGACATAAAGGGCAGCCCAAAACAGAATGAATTTGAYCTTATAAATTAATAAATAGTATACAGATGCCAACATGACATCCGTGTGAAATTGTATGCCCAATTAAGAGATTGACTGTGGKKTTTTTTWTWTWTATRYKMTMWYYTTTT
>QVAJ01000024.1:3983994-3998538 GCA_003546035.1 Mixornis gularis
ASASAKWTTTTTTTCTGYCTGGRAGSTCTCGACAGWGAACAGGGTGAAGTCTGCTTGCAAATAAGGAGGAACACAAATTGCAATGGCTACTGACTCATCTAAATAGCCAAGAAAGTCAAATGCTGAGATGCAACATTGATAGTACTTTTGAAAATGTGAACTTTGTACTGATGAGAAAATGCACCAGCAGGAACTGTGCTGTCCTGGTATGGACAGAATAATCTGTGAGTGACACATCTCTGCCTCCTCCTGTGCACATCATGAAATAACTTGTACAAAGTCCCACAGTTTGTCTGTTCATGCTTCACAGATATATATGGGTAGATGAGGTAAAAAAAAAGTRTAACCAAAATATTCTAAAGCATCTAACAGTTTTAAACACGGAGATATTTTTTTTAACTCAAGATGAAATACAGTGGGCAGGAAGCCTTCCACATTTTTATAAAACATTTCCTCTTAATAATCATCTTGGACACAAACTTACTACAAGGAATATTCCATTAACAGACAAGCTGTAAGCTCCAGAGTGAGATTTTTATAGTGACAAAGTTTAGTTCCATTACTGAGAAAATGTGAACTTGGCCCTGCAATCAAATCAAAATGTGCTGACTGTAGCACTGGCCCCCAGATTTAGTGAAAGACTTTTAAAGAAAGTAAAAGTAAGTTAAAATAAGTTTTTATGTAGTTTTCTTGTGTGCTAGTATAAGGTATTCCCAGGAATATTTACACATTTCAAATTAGATGATTCCATTTTATTYCTCAAGTGTGAATGGTTTTTAATTTTAATTTGATTGTGAAGTGTTTGAATTTAACCTGCTTATAACACAGATGAGTCTTACAGGTRAGACTTACAGTAAGGTTCTTTTCCAATTTGTGATGTCTATGGACACTGCGTGAGGCAGAGATTTAGACCAACTCCATTGTACCATCACAGRATAAAGAATGATGGATGTATAAGCTAAATGAGAAATGACATAAACATAACCTTTTGAGTTGTGCTCATGTAAGGTGCTAGAGAAGAGAGTGAATCTCTTGTTTCTTCATAGAARATTAAAAGAAAAATAAAGCCTTGAAAGCTTGGGATGTCAAAAATAAACTTCACTCTATAAGGCAGCTGAGTMAGAAAAGGAAGATGTGATCTGGCAGTGAGAGCATTTCTGTTAGGGAGTTAATTATATACATGGATAGACAAATCCTTACTCTCACAAACAGGAGGAACTGTATTTTATTTTAAAATATCATTATCTTATATTTGTCTAGAATAAAAATCTAAAAATTCTTTACAGAAGTGATGATCTGGGACAGAAATTGTTGCTAATGGCACAGTGGAGTTTTCATGTGACAGATATATTGCAAAACAGGCATGCTCCTGACCAAGCAGGGTTTATGACTGTGAAGGTCAGCAAATGTTGTAATAGTTTCTTTCTCATTTGAAGTTTATTGTGCTTATCTAGATTGCTCTGACTTCCACATGGATTATAAATGGCAGYGTACAGATGTTCTCACAAATGTTAGTGCACATTACCACCTAAGTTATTTTAGTGTTGTTAATAGAGGTGTAAAGCTATTACAAGATTGGTATTGAAGATTCCAGAATTTCCTTCCCCATCAGTCCCAATACAGATTAAGGAGTTACTCTTTTTACAGACCAGGAGGGCAAAACATGCATTGATTTGTTTGAGAGTGTTGTATAATCTGTTTGCAATTGATAGCCTAGTTGGCAGCCAGGTTTCTCCCAGGCAACCACAGCCTCTAGTGCAGTTGCCCTGARCAGTTTGGTTAAAGAAAACCAACATCAAATAACTTATCTGACTGATTGATTGAAATACAAATTTGCATATGATGCTAAAAGGACCTGCAAGTGGCTGTTTCTATTAGCAAGCAGCACCCAGATATTCTAACTCAGGGCAAATCTGAGAATGGCAACTAATTTGCATATTGTTCAATCATGAGATATTTTCCAACCCCATAAAATTAATCTGGCATGTCCAGATATTATCTGCTGATCTTCACAGTGGCTTCATTATGCACCCTCAGAGAGCAGCTGAGGAAGTGTAGGATGCTCTGCTTTGCTTCTTTTGACAAATTACTTTGCTGAAACTTTTTCTGGCAGCACTGCCCCATATGGATCAGWAAGAGTGTGGGTTGTTGTAYTGGCTCTGGCTGGGATGGAGTTAATTTTAACTGTGTTWTGGGTTTGTGCTGAGAACAGTGTTGCTAGCACAGGGATGTTTTAGATACTGCTGAGCAGTGCTTGCACAGCATCAGGGCTTTTTCTCCTCCTCACCCAATGAGGTTTTTCACTTTTCCACTCCCAGTTGTCCCTCCTGTCCCACTGCAAGAGGGTGAAGGAGTAACTGTGTGGTCCTTGCTTGCTGGCTGGGGTTAAACTGTAATTATACAGGGAGCTGCACTGTGCAGGTTTTCCTTGGAATCCTGAGAGCTGCTCCGTGTCCTTCTGCTGGCAGTGACCCGAGGGGCTGTGGTGACATTCAGCCTGGCAACAGGCACGTCACGCTGCARCTCTTGGCAGCCAAACCTGCTTGGACTTCCAGGGAGTCCCACTGTACCTAAATTAGACACCTGAAAACAGAATCCAAACTTCTCAGGTGTAGCCTAGCAGTCTGGTGAGCACAGAACACAGTGACCTTCTTTTTCCATTTGGAACACAGGAGAGGATGAGTTTAAAGACTTTCTTTTCTTTTTTCTTTATTTTTTTTATTGTGAAAAATAATGAAACTTAATATCAGGTCATACAGAAAAAGTGATGGTCCTCCTGTAATTTCTCCAATTATTTTTTACAAACAGGACAAGTAAGGGAGATATTAAAATACACATCATATGTTTTTCTGCTAGATCTAGTAATTGCTCAGTGTCTAATAATGCCTCAGTTATGGCACTGGGATGGCAACAGAGCTGCATCCTATTATGCATCATCTCAACAAAAACAAGYAAGGACTTCTGTACTGGTACTTGATATTGCTTTTATAAACTCTGGAAATAGATTCCTTTCATTTAGAAAAAGACTCCAAGGCTCCAGATATTCAGCTAGTTATACAAATCAATATTTTGTTAAATAAATCATGTTGAATAAGCAGCATAAAACGAAACAAATGCTACAGGTTCACCAAGGATGCTCTTGCACAGCAGTTCAGAAACACCCTTACACTACTAGTGTAAAGTAAGGATCAATCATCACCTGGAACCAGCAGGGCTGCTGGTGCCTTGTGACACTTAGCTCATCTCTGGCTCATTTCCTGACTCTACTCTGCTCCTAAAATGGTCAAAGACAGCTGCAAGGACTAAACAGTAGAACAATATTTGTAATAAGTGTATTTCAGAGAGAAGTTGTCTGTTGTCTCAAAGGTTGAGGGAATTTTAGTGTTTAGTTTTACATTTTTATTCACAAGAAAACACACTACAGATCTTTTATGTGGCTTACATGTGAACTCTGTGGAAATTTACAGAGAATAATGAAAGTTGGAATGGTTGGAGCTACATGCCAGTTTTAACAATGTTAACATTTTAACAGTGTTTTCAAAAAAACCCACATTGGATCCTTCCCAATATAGGGTATATATATATATATATATATATATATATATATAGGGTAGATATATAACACAACTTTTTCCTGCTTATTTTCTTATTTTATGAGAGATTGGTACCACATGGGTTCAACAAAATGCAATATTTAAGGCTTGTGATCCATAAACTGCAAGACAATTATAATTTGAATTTTACTGATCTGTTTTCCAAGCACAACATTTCTTTGTGTAACAGAATGTTTGTTTGTTCCTAGTTAGCAATACGAAAAATCTGCTTCTATTCACAATTACAGCCTGAGTTGCTGTTCTGGTTACGGATCAGGAACCTTGATTTGTCATGTGATAAAAGCTACAGCTCAGTAATGAAGTTRAGAAAAAAACAGAAGAATATTTGYACAAGCAGAGTTCCATCTCTACTARCTTTTAAAGCAGGAATAATTRYACRTTTATATTTTTGAAAGAACTGTGTTTTTTCCCAGTATTCTGCAAACATTTTTCCACCATTTTCAGTCGAGCAGAGAGGAAGAAACACAGGTAGGAATAGTGAACTACAAGTGATGGTACTGAGGAAGGAAAAAGTTTCATAGACTACCATAATAAAAATAAAATTAGRTAAATACTTTTCTAATATTTCCCCAAATGACACAGAAAAAACCCCAGGATTTTGAGCAATGGAGCTTATTCAGTTACATGGGCTAAATCATTGCAAGGCAGCTCAGAAGTAAACACACATACAAAGGATATCCCAGGAGTCTTCATGTGAAGTGAATGTATAATATTAAGTAGATTTGGACAAAATCTACTTATCTATAAGAAGCACTAATCCATTATAGGTTTTCTATCCTAATTTTCATTAAATAGGGGACAGTACATGAAAACACCAGAGTATTATGGTTTGATCTGATCAAAATRTCAGAAAAAGTTACAGAAAAATATTTTTATATCCTAATTTTTTGCATTCCATATCTTGTAACTAAAGGTTTATTGTGTTTTGGATCCTGCAGACACTATTTAGGGYAGTTTTTCCTGTAAGTCCTTAATACCAGCACAAATCTATTTAACTGCAAAACAGTTCCAGAGAACATGCATTTTATGAAAATAATAATATCTAGACATGCCAGATATTTTAATGTTGCTATAAAATATTATTTGATATTTYTTATGATCTTGTAAGGTTTATGCTAATGTTGCTCTACCAGGACCCTCCTGTGTACAAAGGGAATTAGAAATGTAGCAACTTCACATCAGAGTAAATATTTGGTGAGTGAAGAAGTTGCCTGTATTATTTTCATCATGGGTATCAGTAACAGTGGCAGAGGCCAGAATTTTCATATCACAGCACTGAAGATTATTCCCAAGCAYACGCAGAGACTCATTTCTTCCTCATTTTCAAAACTTGAGCTGAGCCATAAACTACAGAGCATAAGGAGAGCAGTGGAGTGAAGACAATAAATGGGACATAATGATGTGCAGYGAGAGGCTGTGGGGCAGCTGGACAGCTGGAGCTCAAGTGGAAGTAGGTTTGAGAAAACAAAAAATCAAACCCCCAAACTGCATCCTAAAGAGGGTACTGAGAGGGACTGGAATCTCTTACCAACATATATAGATGGAAGAAATAAGAAATGTTATTATTTAGAAGYAACACCAAGCTGCTTCTGCAAGCTGAGGTAGAAATCAGGTCTGAGAGGATCCTTGGGCAAGAGAAAACACATAAGTCAGTAGTTTTGGTGAGAAGCTTTTTCACTACTGCAAAAACACAAAACCCAGCAGCTGTGAATAACAGGAAGAAGGGGAATAAATCATATTATGTGTTATAATAATGCAACTCTATCTGGAATTAGGGATTATACTGCTGTTATTATCTCAATTAGGAAAAAACAAATATGTTCTTAACTGGAATAGTTACACTAGCAGAAAAGTTAGCAACTCTCCAGGAAGCTCCTATTTTTAATGAGTTTTTTCCTATTTTTTTCTACTTGGATTTATTCCAGTGACAATGTTGTAYGTGATAGATGCTTAATTTTGTTTTATTTCATTAGGTTGTTTTATAAAAAAGACAGATATTTTTATATGGGCCCTCATGAAGTAATTTCCTCAAACTCTTCAAATACCCAGGTTAGGAATCTCCATTGTAGTGCAATATTTGGAGATGAAGACCAACTGGAAAACTTGTTTTTATCTTTAAGCTGAAGGTAGGAGAGCAGGGGTGGGGAGGAAGAATAGAGTAAGCCACCCTAGCTCTGTCAGTAAGCTAAATAAATATTAAGCAACAAACCACTGGATTTTAACCATTTTTTTTATTTTTGATTAAGAACTGAAAACTTACTTTGAAAGAGAAACAAACCCAGGAATACTTTTGATACTTTAAATTTTTACATGCTGTTCCTTTTTTTCTGTTGATTTTTCTCTAATATTCAAGGTAAGAAACTTACTGTGTTCTCTTGTTAGATTAAAAGGCTAAGCCAAAGTCCACAGAAATGCATTTGCAATTGAAATGTAATTTGCAGCAAAGAGAATGCTCTCACTTGAAGCAGTATTGGTTATTTATATGAATAACCTAATCAGAAATTTAAAATAATTACATTACATTACTTAGTTTATTAACACCTCATACATATTTTGAACATGAAGCACTTGTGATAACTTCTCCAAATTATATTCATGGATTCAGAATTGTCTGCTAAGGGATAGGTTTGAACATTTCAATTGATAAAGGGGACCACAGGCAGCCTGAGAATGAAAAGAGGAAAAAGTAACTGACTACACTGTTCAAAACAGCTCTGCATCGATGGATGTAGATTCTGCATCACTGCCAATCTTTAGGAAAATTTAGATTAAAAATTTGTGAGAGTATGTAGCTAGGCATATCTGAACCTGCTTTGAGGCAGGTGAATAGACCATTTGACCTAAAGGAATACCTTATTCCCTAAATTTTTATTTTTTTTTTTTTTAATGACTCTAATGTTGATTTATTCATTGTTGTCTTTGTTTTGGTCAGCCCAAATGAGAGGGAAGACACTGGACGATTTTCTACTTTGCTCTGTTTGTGCTTAATCTAAACAATGAGATACTTTTTTTGTTTGTGAACAGGGGCATATTTCTATTCAAGTTTAACAGAGACTTGGTGTCTGTGAGCAGGAGTGCTCTAATATCAAACCATAAATTTACAAAAAGGGGCACGAAAATACCAAAAATACCATGTGTTTGTTCAAGCAACAAAGTTTTCAAATGCCAGCCATTGAACAGGTTCTGTATTGCATGAAGATGTAATGGTTTGAGAAGAGACAAATGGCAGTCCCCAACAGCCTCTTCCTGTGAAATGGACAGTGATATTTACGAGACAGTGGGACAAAAGGTGCTCAGGCTTTCCCAGTGATCTGTGTGTTTCCAGTCAGTGCATTCAGTGCAAACACAAAGCTCTGCAGTGGCAGCTGACTCTRTCTGTCTGTCCCTGTGCCAGCTGCAGTCACTTTGGCACGAGGTGGGAGGTGTGTGAGTGCACTGGCTGAGAGCTTTCTCTCACAGTAATGAAGTGGAACAGCTCGGGAAAATGCCTTTCTGAGGAGTTGTCTGGACTGAAAACAAGCCAGGCACATCAAAGGACCTAAATCCCTGACAAGGGGCTTGAAAAATAGGTCTGGGCACACAGAGGAACAAGAACCTGGCAAACATAGAAAGGAGTGGAAGTCCCTTAGGACTAGCCCATAGGATAATGTCCAAAACTATATTTGAGAATGGACACCTCYTTCTAGAACTCTGGTATCACTTTACTGAATGTTTCACTAAGAGGGGTTTCAGTCAACCATTCAGATATTTCCTGTCAACCATTCCTCCTACACAGCTGCCACTTTATTTATTTCTGGTTTGAATGGCTCTCTTAAAAAATACCTTTTGAGAATTAGATTGGGTTGTATAGTTTGTCACCTTCAAGAGAATAAAATCTTTTCATGTGTCAGGAAAAATAATAAAGGATGAAAGGTTGGATTTGGAAGAGTGGCATATTTTTTCTTATTTGATTTCTTAGGAGACTTAAAAACCAGRGCAGATATAAGTGGGCAAGGAAACAAGTAGGAAGAGGACTGGAACAGCAAACTGTACTTTTTGAGAAGGTAGCTCTAGTAAAATAATCAGRTGTTTGGTTGAGTTGAATTTAGTATAATTTTTTGAGTAATGTCACAGTGCAGTGCAATGAGGAAGATATCTAAATATGCCTCCCTCCTMAAAGTCAAGCTTTAGGAATTGTCTACTCCACATGACCTGGTTTTAAATCTATTTCATTTGCTTGTGCTAGCTCTGGAGAGTTTGAAAAACGAGTTAGAAAATTGACTTGATATGTTTCCTGCAGTTGTTCTGACTGTGGAGAAGCCAACAGGAAAACTCTCTTAGCTAGTCCACTAYGGGTTTTTTTCACCTTCCATTTAGATCTACAAGCCCTTTTCTGTCAGCAGTGTGTAGTGTTTAGTTTGTTTGTGCTGATGYTTAAGGGCATTGTACTTTAGTTTAGGCAACACAATTTGAACCCAATCTCCTGGCATTTAAAACTTTTTACTTAAATATCCTCATTGCTTCTTTTCTTTTCCCCCCAAAATCACACCCTGTTCTTTTAATACATTTTTTTTAACCATATCCATTACATCTTAAAAGTATTTTAGGCAACTTGCCAGAGAGCTTTTGGRTTAATTTGGCAGTGCTTATTAGTCAAAATTTCTCCAGCAGGTGTCTTTTTTCTCTCTTGCCTCAGTATCTATATTCAATATCTAACTGGSACTGGGAACTTGGCCCAAAACTGGTTTTGGTCACTTCTAATGACCTGAGTTTCAAATCTGAAGGCAATAGGAGCTGTGGTGCTGAGAAGCTATGAAAAAAAAAATGAAGACAAAATTAGATAACTTGAATATTGTTGTCTTGGTCTTTCAGTTGCAAAAAGAATTTCAGTTTTGCCTGTGAAGAACATTGCAGGGACTGATCTTGCTGGCTGAGCTCTGTTCTGCAGCRCAGGTTCCAGGCAGGACCAGCAGAGCTGTCAATACTCTCCTGCCTTTTCTAGGTCACTGACAGCCCAGGAACTCGTGATTTTCACTCCCTCTCTAATGGATTCATACACAGTTAATTACAAAGGGCCATTTTCCTGGAYTACAGCCAGAGTGTGAAGCTTTCTGAAAACCACTTTTCTGCAAGTATCTGAACTTYTTGCTCCCCAAAGGTGAGGGCTGTGCAGTTTGCTCTTCATCCACAGAGCAGATGGTGGCAGTGCCAATTTCTGTAGGAGCAGCTTACGTGAACCCTGGTGTGGAAGATCAGTTATTTGGAGTGAAATGTTAATTAAATGTCTTATGCTTTGGAGTCCTACTTTTCCTAATGATGTTACTGATTTAGTCTCAGTGCAAATTCAACTAAAGCTGCTGCCTGCAGCAGCACTTGCCAAGTATCTCCCTGCATTATCTTTCAGACATTCAGGAGTCAGACTCTGTGATTCAGCTACACCTATTTTTTCCAATTTTCCAGCAAAAAGTTTGAAATATTCCTACAATATGTGGCAACTTTTGTCAGGCAGAGATAATACTATAGAGGTGTCTTTTGAGTACATGTTTAAAACGCTTTTAAATATAATTTTTGGCTTGAAAATGCAGAAGAGAACAATAATAATAATAATAGATTCATATTCAATTGTATTTAATTTCATAATATGACACTGTTTTGGAGAAAAAAGACCAAACTGGCTATTCCCACACCACCAGGTGTTTCATAAACACCTGAGAAGTCTCTGCAGTGGGAACAAGCAGTTTGCAGAGAGAGCCAGAATGCCGATTTTCCCAGGATAAACCTCCCCACTGATGAGTGTAATCCTTGAATAACTTTAYGATCTTAGTGTAAGTCAATGCTGCTGCTATCAAGCTATGAATTAKGAATTCTCAGTAGATCCATGTCTTGAACTTCTCCACTCTAAATCAAGCCCTGATATTTCATTTTTTCCCAATTAATTAATAATCAGGAGACTCTAGAAGCATAATGGATTACAGAAAGCCCACAAATGAGATCAGATGCTTTTCCTAAATTAATTCATGAATAAATTTGAGATAATTTTTTTCAAAAGAAAGAAAATTATGCCCTATTTTTCTGTCTTAAGGAAAATTAAAGAGAAAATAGAAAAAAATCAACGGTTTTAAAATTAAACATTACCAGGTTTTCTTTAGAGGAAAATTGAAACATACTTTTAGATTTGGGGAGCTTTATTAGTATTGTAGTGCTTCAGAACAGATAAAAATATGTATACAAAAGGTTTAATGGTCACACTTACTGGAGGTCTAAAACTGGAGTTTTGTTTTAAAGTGAAAAAACAACCTACAAGACCCACAGCTTGGGAACCAACCCATTAAATTCACTGTAGGCAGAAGAGGTTGGCTTGCAAATCTCTCCTTTTATATTGTGTGGCCACAGCACACAAGTGCCAATGTTCTGCTGCATCTTCCAAGTTTCAAAGTGATTTTGAGAAGAAAACAGGTTGGGGGGTTTTGGCTGGTGTACATGATATAACCTGATCTGATTTCCACTGTTAATGAGAAGATATATCATGTACATGTTAGTGTACATGTCATAACCTGATCTGATTTCCACTGTCAGTGACACCCTGTTCTGGCTCTGCTCTGACCTGGGGACGTGCAGGGCTGCACTGTCCTGGCAGCAAGTTTGGTGCTGGTGGCAGTGGGGACCCTTGGGTGTCCCTGCTGTGACAGACCTCTGGTGGGGTCTAAGAGATGTGGAAATGCTCACAAGTCTGTGAGTGCAGCAGTTGGGGTGCAAGGATCTCTATCACATTGCCATTGTGATATTCCCTCTCCAGATTTGCACATTCAGACATTGAGTCCTAATCCACTCTTATCCACAATAAAACACCCCTTCTCCCCTCCTGCAAAATTTGTTAGAGTTCTGGATGGCTTTAACAAATGGCAAATGAACTTTCCTAGTTGATACAATTGTGAATAACTTTAGGATTTGCACTGTCACTCTTTATTCTATGAATAGTCCCAGGGAAAATTACAAGGGCTTGAGAATTTGTTAAAAACACCTCGTTTATTCCAGAGCATTTGCAGAAAATATTTACTGATCCACTGTGAGAGATAGTGGGGTTTTTCACATATTTTTAATTAAACTGAAATTTTCTATGTTTGCATAATAGCTTCTTTGCTTGGCTGGTTGCATACTGGTTTTACTCTTTTTAATTATCTCCATTTCTTATGCAAGAATCCTTTTCACCTTCYCTTTGCTCTAAGCAGTTTGTTGTTGTTCACAGTTGCATTTTCACTGACAGCTTGCTTGGCTGTGTTTTCAGTGCATAAAGAGCAAAACATACATTCCAGTCTCAATGACTTTCATTTTAGATTAGGAAAACTGAAATACAAAGTGAGAACAAATATAAAATCTTCATGAGAGAGAAAGCAAAGAACGTCTAAGATCTGCAGTTTAAAAAACTCTGTAAACCTTTCATCTTTAATCCTCTTATAATGCTGTCACTGGMTGACAGGTAGGTGGGGAGATTTTCCATTTTATGGCATAGAAAGGACAGATTTGTGATTAAGGCAGAGATTGGGTCTCAAAGGATTCTAGTTCAGTTTACATCTTTTGATATAAACTTTGTATGGGTGTCAGTTTAGACTTCACATTGCCTGTATTTTTATTTTTTTTCTCTGTAAGGATAGCAGCCTCTGTCTATTTAGATGTCATAGTATCAAAAATTATGTATTTTGCAGTGGAACTCTAAACTTCACTGTAATCTGAAATTTAGGCCTCCAGTTCAGGGATGMAGTTGTGCTTGTGCCTAATCCCTGTGGGAAGTCAGACTAAGTGTATTCAGTGTGTCTCCATACACCCTCCTGAGGCTGAAGACAGATCACATATCAGAGAAATTCAATGTACCAAACAACGCATCTATTAGCAAAATGAAATTTGCATAGTACAAACGTTCAGCAAATTTCAGTGTTGGGGGTATCTTTGCATTTCAGTGTATTGCTAACTCTGCACTACAAGCAAAAATGAATATTCATCTTTTGTTGCTGCACAGACAGCAATGGATATTTCAAGGGCATCTCCAGCAGAGTTTGGAATGCATATCAACCTTTAAAAACACTCTTATTGGAAGTTATTACTTTTTACTCATTGTCTGACATGAAGACAATATATTTTGATGTTTACATTTAGTAATTGTGGGTTTATATCTCATCTGTTATGCTGTTCATCTCGTCATGAAATCAGGTTCCTTTTCACCTCAGAGTAACATGTCTTGTTTTATTTAACCCAAGTTTTGTGCACTGGGCAGCTCTGTGACCCCTTATATAATATTAAATTTTTTAGACTCACAGTATTAGTCAAGCAAAGATTTCTACACCAACAAAAGAAATTAATTTGTGATGGTTTGGCAGACAAAACAATTTTTTTCCAATTAGTGAAACTAGAAAATTGTTTTTTAATTGCACATTAAGAAACCTTAAAGGGCTCCTTGAGAGCCATCTGATGTCCTTTGCTTACAATTTTAATATTTACAAGAGTTGTGTCTCTAGGTGTTTTCTCACTTTTTCCAGAGTCTGCAAAATAAGTCAAGGAGGAAAAGAATCACCTGAAAAAATGGAAAAAGTGAGAAGAGACTTGAACAAATGGCCCTTGCATTTACCACTTCTCCCAATAGCAGAATCATCAGAAAAGTTCTTGGTAGGAATAATTGCTTGGCAGTGTGAACCAATTTATCCTGGTTTTGCTTGCAGATCGTGGAGATTACAGAACTCTGTAGGTGAAAAGTCCTGTGCAGGTGTCCAGGATTGCTGCAGTCTCTGTCCCCCTGGGACTTCTGTCATTTTGTCCTAGACAATACAGAAACCATCCAGTRGATTTACATCCATTTCCTCCTTTTATTCCTCTTCAAAGACAGCTTTCAGAAAYACATTTTCTGTTCCTCATTACCACCAAATATGTATTTCAGTYTTCAATGGATTGACCTCAAGGGAGGGTGTAGAGTCCACATCCTTGGTTTCTATGGTAGCAAATGGAATTCCTTCCAAGATTGCCTGCCTGAGTTAATATGWGGTACAACTCTAGGGTGATCACCTAGAGGAGGATTCTGGTTTCTTGAAACTGGAAAATCTTAATTTTATGTAACATTATTAGCCAATGATTAGGGAATCAGTATGGGGACAGGGAGACTAAATCCTAGGATTTTCACTGCCCATGAGTGTCCTGTTCTCACATGTGAGATCATATTTTCCTGCTGCTGGTAAGGAACTAAGGTGATTAATTTTATAAGGTTAATAAATAAGCTGAAAGAGCCTGAATGTTGGCTATAGGTTACTATAGGCTTTGTTAACTTGTGATAAAGGGACATTTTAGATTCAAATAGAAGGAATAATGCACTAATCTTTATATGTCATCCCCCAACCTGCAAAAACACCCAAACCAAAAATCCCCTGAGACAAATAGGTCTGCTTCTGTCTAGAGGTGACATTCATAGTGCTTCCCTCTTAATGGGGTTGGGCAGTTTGCTAGACAGCTTGAAAATGCAAAGCAACACTTCACCTACTCTCCAGGCAGAATGATGTTTCACAAAGAATATTTGGGTAATGTTTATGAATATCAAAAAATGGTCTGCTTTCTCGTTTTCAATATTTACTGTAAAATATGTAGTATGGTTAAATTGAAGATTACCTATGGTAAGAAGAKGGTATCCCCAGCTGGTATTTCACACATTTAGTGGTAGAGAAAACATACTAAAGGTATGAGTGAGATACACAGTAATGAATGTTATTGACCCTTTATGCACCTTAATATTTAGCTTTATATAAAAAAAAAGTGTTAAAAAGAAATGATGTATCACTGAAGTGAGAACTTTTTAAAATTCTGTACGTACCTGTCCAACAGGAAAATTTGTTGGAAAAATTCTTCATTAACTTGTGAAGAATCTTGTACCTGTCTCCTACAATTACCTTTTTTMTGCTAATCTGTGGATCTCTGGGTGGAGTCAGCAAAATCCCAGACAAAATTTGACAAATCACACCTAAGAGGCGGTTCTGCAGTTTTGGGGATGTTTTTGCTGACACAGGTCAGAACATTATTCTGCAGCTGTGAGCTTGTGTGGGAAATCCCAGCAGGGATTTCTTTGGTCCCTCTTTGGTTCCTCCACCCTACGAGGTGGGTGTGTGGGGTTGAAGGTTCCCTACAAACACTGACATGTCACAGGAAGCAGCTCTGCCCCGTGTCAGTTCAAAGGCCATTTCCCCTGAGTTTTACAACACACACCAATGAAATATCAGCTTTTTCTCTGTATAAGACCCAGAGAAAAATGAAGATATGAATTCTGAAGTTCCCATAAATGACTAAGTGGTAACTTGCCAAGTTACTTCTTTYGGTGACCCAACTTCTCTCCTTAGGTTTTGATTATCTGAATATACTAAGGAGAGGTGACATGAGATTTACATTTTAAAAAACACTGTGCAAAGAAGGCTTTTGAAAGAAAATTGGTATCTTGTGCTGAACAAGAGGAAACGAAGTAAAAATACAGAGCTAATTACAGATGGTAACTTTACTTTCAGGTGGAGATGTATTCATTGCTAGTTGTGACATAACTCTCCAATGGTTCTGATTTTTGAATAATAATGTATTCCAAATCAGTGGAAAAAGAAAAGTGCAAACTGTAAGAATGTTAATTCTTAAAATGTACCTAAYGAGTTTTTAATTTATGGTTTCCATTATTTTACCATATTTTCAGGGATATAGTTCTTTTGACTGCTTTCTTTTTACTTTCATTTCCTATGTAATTATTTAAATTTCTTCTTAATAAATAAAGCACTCTTTTTTATTTTAAGTCTTTGAAAAGCATGTTCCTCATAACTGGTAATAATTGCAGAACATCTTTAGAAACCATTGCTGTTTAGGATAAAATGCATTCTGTTCTACTGTGGTATGAATGATTTTGATTAGCATTCTGATTAATATTTGTTGCGGTGTGTGGTAT
>QVAJ01000024.1:3999148-4024118 GCA_003546035.1 Mixornis gularis
AGCAAACTGAACAAGGGTACAAAGAAAAGCCATTGTGTGCAACCCTAGACTTACAGCAAACTTATTGTACAGAACACACCACCACAAATATTTTGCCTGCTACCTATGAATTAAACAGAACTTTTCAAGTTAGTAAGATTTTTATTACTAAACCTGAGAAAGGGGTACTTTCCTTTTCTGTTTCAAAATGTTCATTGAATATATTTTCTAGGCAACATCAGAATGTCAATCCTTTTATTGAAACTGTGATAAGTGATTCAGATAGGATAGATTTATTTAATTGTACTAGTAATCAAAATGGTGTAGGGTCTGGTAGTACTTCTTACAGGAATGGTCATCAAGCTCTTAGTCTACTAACATTAATTTACTAAATTACTATTTTCTGAATTTTTCGAATAGGTTTAGAAAGACAAACAGAGAACAGAAAATAAGCTGCCAATACTTGTCTCTTTCATTACMTAGAAAAGCTTATTGCAAAACTAATTTGGAGTTTTTATTTTTTAAAAATTCCTCCCAATTACTATTTTTTAGTTCTATGGGGGTTTTTTTGGATGACAGGATAAAATAAGGGCATCTTTGAAAAGGAGCATCTTTTCCCCTTGTGCTTTTCCTTTCCACCATGTACAAATTCAAGAGTACYGAGATCTCATTTCTTCTGTGCCTGGATGCCGGGGAGAGTGGGAGGCAAGGTAGAAGGAGCAATATCAGAGTGCTTAGCATTTATTTGGCAAAATCCCCAGAAGAATTTTTACAATTATCTCAGATGTACATGGGATGTGAACTTCAGCCTGTTTACATAATCAAAACCCGTGTGTCTGCATTAACTCAGCTTTATTGGCTCTTCCCCTTTGTAACAGGTAGGGAAAACATCCTCTGGAGACTGAAATGCATGTTCATGCAATGAGCTTGTATTCAGCTTATCCCCTAGGAAATATTACCGTAGCAAATCTTATTTCAGGTTTGGGATGGATTTTATTCTTAAATTACCTGGTTTATCTTTTAATTCCCTGTAAAGGATAAAATCACCAACAGAGGGGGAAAAAAACGTGGATCAGATTATTTTCAAAATTCAGAGGTTTTGAACAGAGCCAACCACTTCACTGCTTTACCAGACAGGCTTCCTGTAGTTTTGTTCACTTCTCAATTGCTCTAAGTCAAGCAATTACAGAAGAGCTGTATCATTTACACTTGGGCAATATTTGGTCCCAAGTGTTGATACCAATGCTAAAAGAAACAGTCAGAAGTGATGCAGAGAAAAGAACAAAAACTTAGGGTTCTTAAAAATTATATGTAGAAACATCACTTTATGGTTAACTATTAGAAAATAGGAACACTGAATAGCTAATAAATTTTCATGTTTATCATTGATGCTGAACATTTCAAATCATATTATGAGAAAGCATGCTTTCTCATGCTGCTCAGGACTTGTGTTAGTGCACTAGTTTAGAACACTGGCCAGGAGAGATGAGGGAGGAGGTGATGTTGCCCTGAGGTTTTCTGCCTTCTGTCTCTTTCTCACGTAGCCTGATGTAAACAATGTTTATTCTTAGAATGGTTGCATTCTTCTCCTCTGAGAGAAGAAATGATTGATGGTGATGTCCACCAKCCAGGTTGAAAAGTGGCGACCTGTCTAACCAATCTCTAGACCTCTGTACAAATGTATAAAAAGTGAAATTGTAAATAAAGTAGAGAAAGCTTGTTCCACACTGCCATGCTTCTGTATCTGCTTTCTTTCTGTCCCTAAAGTGGGACACACCCAGCCTTGGCTAGTGACAAGGTGCCAGCAGCACTGGAGTGATAACTCAGGCAGGCAGTGAGGGGAACCTGCCAGCTTACACGGGCTCAGTCACACCAATTCCTTCATGGGCACCTGAGAAGGCTCTTTAGAGGGTTTTGGAAGGAAGCCATGATTTTGGTTAAAAAGGTCTCAGTTTTTTGGGTTCTGTTCAGGCCTACTTTCAGATGTATTTGGGACTCAGATTTGTCTCTTTGCACGCAAGTGCTGGGTATGAGGTCAACAACAGCTGGAAGGAGGAACTGCCCTACCCCTTCATGAAAGTCAGTGCTCCAAAGGACAAAAAAGGTTAGCAGTGCCTAAAAATGTTATTTTTTAAAGCACAGACAAATGTACTAAAATGGGATGACCCTTCAAATATAGGAAGTTTTCATCAGTTAAGGCAGATCACGCAGAGTAGTTTGAAACAAACCCCTTCAAGTATGCTGAGAATATTCAAGGTGATTTTTCTAGCAAAATTTTACTTTCTGTTTTACAGAGTTTTGATAGGTTTGTAGCTTGAGCTAATGTGTTTCTCGTGTGACATTGTAACCATCCATGAGGTGTTTTGGACCTGTCTGTCCAAATGCTGTGTAGGACCTGGACGGGAGCAGAACAAATACAGTCACACTCTCTGGTGCTCATTCCCCTTTGTAACAAAGCCTGATTTAGGATGTTTATACTGTAAATTTAGAARTAAACAAATTATTTTAACAAATCACAATTACTTAAAATTACTTGTAGTTTGTTTTCATAAATTTTGGCTGTGTTTTTTTCTTTTTCTTGCTGCGGTATATTTGCAAAACAATCTGTAGAAATAAAAGGGGGAAAAAAGCCTTTTATAACTACATGACCRTTTCTTAAGTGGGTTTTGCTGCAGTTTCATTTTGTGGGGTGTTTTCATTTTTTAGACTTATTTCTTCTATATGCCAAATATTTGAGCTGAAGAACAAATGTTTTCTCTTCATTCAAACATAACATATAGTAAACTACCTTCTGTCGTGCCCACATTGTCTCTACYTGTGATTCTTCGATGCTGAGAATTTGCCAAGGACCACCCAGGGTAGATTGCCAGTGTATGATTCTCCACCAGAACTGCTGAAGACTCCTAAGAAACTGGCAAAGCTACTGGAACCAGCCAAAAATATAAGGATGTGTTACCTGAGGTTTGAAAGTATTAATGACATCTGGTTTGGCATGACCATTGTTTTTGCTTTGCAGAAACACTCGAGGAGCTTCAGCAGCTGTGGGCAGAATCCTCAGGGGCTTGAGGCCAGCAGGACAGCTCCTATATGGGGAGGGGATGGTTTGGGTGAGATTTTTCCTACACCTGGATGTTTTCAGGGTCTGCAGATCACGCCAGTGTGGGCACTCTCTGAGCAGTTCACCATACAGGGATGGGCCTTAAAAAGAGCTGGCATCAGCTCTTCTGAAAGCAAGTAAAATAAAGGTGAGTTWGAAGCTAGCAATTGCTCTGTCTTACCTCTTTTTTGTTTCCTGATACCAAGTCCATYAACTTTATGATTTCACTTATAGCTTCTTCAGAAGTAATAGCTTTCAAATTGCAATAATTTTTCAGGGTTGAAATGGAATCACCAATTTAGGTGAAACTGTGGGATGGTGAATTCTGGGATAGAAGCATTTGTGCAAGGAAGATCCAGAACTGCTAGATCAGCAGGAAGCTGTCAAATTCAGGAGAATGTAACTGAGGGCAAAGGAATTGGAAAGAGCACAAGTGCTCTCTTCTATAAGAAATCTCACTGTGGCAGCAGATTAAAGAGTTGTGGTCTAAGTAGAACAAGAATGAGAAGCAGAAAARCTTTTGAAATCGGAATAGGTTTGTGAGATTGTAGAAGTGCTAAAACTCTGTCTAGTCTTTCCCTTCTAGTCTTAAGGGAAGCACTGAAATGAATTCTGAGAGTTTATGGATATGCATTGTTTTGTCAATACAAACATGGAGACTTTTTAAAAAATGTTTTTATCTTAGTAAAAGCATGGTAAATTTACATGAGGTTATTTTTTGTTCTTTAATACAGCAAAGTATCCAGCTATGCTAAATCCCCTCTAGCAGGTCTGTCTGAATTTCAAGCAGTTTATAGCCTGATTTGCTATTTTTATAGACATCTTGTAAATATATTAGCTGTGGAGATGTCTCTGTGCTTGTGTCTCATTTTAGCAATGAAATGAGAAGTCTTGATTTGGAGCCTTTTTGGGAAAGGTTGGTGGTGTTTTTGTGGGGTTTTGGGTTTTATTCCTTTTTTTTCTATGGGTAAATTAAGGTTAGGCTTCTCACAGCAAAATAACTGAATCTATAGTTAGGCTTATAGCATTCACTTGAAAATTCTAAAGAGTGATGGCAGATTAAATCTCATCAGATATAGGTTTCAATATGCCATTATTAAAAAGCATGATTCTGGTGGAAAGATCAATATTTCTAATGTTTTTCATACTGGCTGAATTAAAGCTATATTAATATTTTCTTATTTCTTGTTTTCCCTTTTCTCATTTTGATAATCAATATGAATTTTATGTGAATCCAAATGAGAATGTCTTATCCAGACAAGTGTACTGTGGTCTGGGTATTTTTCCCACAAGCAAGACAACCTTTTTTAATATATTTTTGCGAAGTAATTTGACATTCTGGAATGAATTATTCAAATGTGTTTGCTGACTTGTAAGCAAGCTTTTAGTTCATGTCTGCTATTCAACATCTTTTAAAGGTCACGAGCTTTCTTTTACATATTCAACAGGTATGTTTTCCATTGTAAATCTTGACTTTAAAAACAAAAGCCCCACGGCAATGTGTAAGTAGGAAGTCTAAATCTTTTCATCTACAGAATCCTTCTAAATAAGGAGGGGAAAGTGCACTGGCTTTTAATTTTTTATAAATGGAACAATAGGTCTCTCATGGGTATAACAA
Source organism: Mixornis gularis (assembly GCA_003546035.1). Classification (NCBI taxonomy): domain Eukaryota; kingdom Metazoa; phylum Chordata; class Aves; order Passeriformes; family Timaliidae; genus Mixornis; species Mixornis gularis. The sequence continues at coordinate 4,003,843 of QVAJ01000024.1, forward strand.
ACTGATTTATCTGTGAAGCCTTCAATAAGATTTAATTAAATTCTCAGCCAAGTGACTGAAATTTTGTTTGAAAGACAACACTTGCTTTTTAAAATGTTATTTTGTCCACTGGGTTGTAATTAGGTTACATTTAGACAGCTTCTTCATATTTTACTTTTCTTCTTTTCTTCACTCTTACTACTTGGTTCTGCCTTGGATGATCCCTCAGTTTAAAATTACAGGCTTTAGTCCCTCAACTGCAGAAGCAGAACAGACTATTTTTCACAAAGACCTCCTCTTGTAGCTATTAATTTCCAAATAACATTAAYTTTTCCACCATGGCATCACTAAAATCTGATCCTTCATGCACGCGGATGAAGCCTGAATCCCAAAGATAAAGTTCAGGAATTGCAACCTTCATTATTTTAGCCTTGAAATTTATTTTCTGTAGATCATTTTGCCTCTAATTTTCCTTCTGATCTGCCACTTTCATCCATCAATGTACAAATTCTTTTGTTTGCTTGTCTAATTCAGTTCTCAGCTGCAGCCTGGATAGAGCAGATCAGCTTAATATTGGCTTCAGCCTCTGTGTCATATCCAAGCCTCAGTTTCTCTCCTTAACTACCAAGTTCTCCCACAAATCCTTTTTTTACATTGTCCTGCCTTTCCTCTGAAGCATGAGAAACTCTTCAGCAAACCTGGAAAAGTCATTGCTTATCRTCTCCCAATCCTTTTTTGCTGCTCATCTCCACCATGGTTCTACCAAACCCAGATTAAGTGGTAAGGCAGATAATCCAAAACTATATATCCCAAAATATTTTTTGTTCCATATAAAACAATGCTATCCACTAAAATTTGTGCAGTTAACAGAACTTTCTTGTTCCTTTTCTGACATTATTTACTTCCCTAATTATTTTATCAGTATASTTTTTTCCTTTTTCTTCATGTGTTAATACTGAAGGGCTTTGGGGGCACAGGTGGAAGGAGCTCTAAATATTTGGACCTGCAATAGCTGTTGCAACATCTGTGTCATTGAAACTGACACACGTTGTTATTGGGCCAGCTCAACCATGTTCTAGATTTATCTAACTTTGGGAAAAAAAAGGTGAAAAATGAAGTAGAGCGGATTTAAAAAAATTATTGATTATAATTATTGTCCCCCTTTTTAGTGTGTGCGTATCTTTAGCATTTTTTTATTGTACAGRAGCCAAAATTATTCCAGATTTGCTTGGCAAAATAAATATTTTTGGGGCTGGCTAACATAAAAAAATAGTAGAACTGTTGTTTAATCACATGACCTCCCTGAATACCAGCTCTTTATTTACAATGTAGGTTTGTAAATGTTATAAATGTACAAAGATTTATAAATGCTTTGAAGGTGTCGTCTTTTGGCATAATCCCTGGGACAACAGCCTTGTCTCAGTCAGGATATTACATACTCTTGGAATATAAATAGCAAGTAAATAATTGTGCCACCAGAGTATACTTGATAAAACTTCCAATGCCAATCTGAACCCCCTCAGACACATCCCAGAGCAGTAATATTTATTTGCAGTGTGATGAGCTTGAAAACATCTCAGCAGGCCTGGTGCATCAGGAGTGAGTTTCTTCCCTGTGATACAACTGGGAGAGTTATTATGTATMATGTGTATATATATGTATGTTTTCTATAATAAATGTACGTGAACCTGTCTGTATAGATAGGATTCTGGGCAGTTTTCTTCTGAATAATAACTCTTATCACACCCCAATATTATTTTGCCTACTGTTTTGTTCACTGTGGTGGCAATCTGGTTTTACAACACAAAGGTTTGTTACTGTATGGAACAGCTAAAATAATCCCTGTTGGAGGAACACTTAGTTAGCACTATATTGCACTTTGGTGTCAATCTTGCTGGGAATTATGTGTTTCTCCATGAACCATCCTTTTGAATTTCCTCCACTTTCCCCAGGAGGAAATGACAAATCCTGATGTGTGGCAGGAGTGAGGTTTTGRGTAATGACTGATTGGGGTTGTACTTCCTTTACTTTGTGTCATGATATATGGTGAGAAAAGTTCATTCCCCTCCTTAAGGCAGATGTGGCACACTTCTCCAGTTTGTGTGGTTTGCATTATTGAAGTGGGAATAATTAACTCCTCCTTTGCTGGAAGGAGAAGGCAAACTTGCACAAGTGGGGGCTCAGATCATTTGTTYCTCATTATTGCATCTGATTCATCAGGTTTTCTTAGGCACAGGTAACTGATGGCTGACCTAGGGTAAAGTGCTTAGTGTCACATTAATGCCACAAATCATGACAAAAAAAAATTTCTATCTATGTTAACCAAAACACACTTGGGCTGAGTTTCACAGTGATATGTATAAAACYTAGATGGGAGTGGGGTAAAATTGAAACTTTAAATGTATTACAGYAGTCGCTCTTATTAATTACATGAAAATAAAAGAAATCTCCTAAATCATTGATTATTGTGAAAAAAAAAATTAGAGATCAGTCTGGTACCAGTTGAAACAGCTTCCCATGTGAAAGGTGATTGACACTTATTCAGATAGTGGAGACTCTAAGTAGATAAGGGAAGGCTGTTTCTCTTTAGARTACTTCCAATTCAGTGATTTTTAATTTTTTAAWTTTTTYTTAGAATAAGATAACCGTCAAAAGAGTTRGTCTCCATTCTGGAAAGTTATGTGTGAGCCATTTGACTACAAAATGAGACAATGCAGAGGGTTATATAAGGGTTATAATCACTTGTATTTAGGCAGCAGATGAATCCAACTGGTCAAGCAGGCTAGTTCTCAAAGCATGCTTTTAACAAACTCATCACAGAAAAACTGGAGTTGAGTGCAGCAGTTTTATTGAAAAAGTCCACAGGTGTGTGCAATTCCTTTATTAAAATGTTTTCAAATACATTGGACTAGGAGCAATTGATGATCAAGAGATATTCCTTTTTTATACATTTTTATTTCCAAAACTATACAAACATTGGAAAACTTTCCTTTTCCTCCATTTCGATTAATAATAGTTCTGTAGTGATAAGTTATAGGTCTCCCTTTTCAAGCTGCAAGCCCACTTTTCTGGAGGTGGCATTTTGCATCTTTGACAATTTAAAAAAAAAAAACCCAAACCATCAGTCATATTTACATGTGCTTAAGGTTGCATAATTGAGCATCATACAGGTTCTGAAAACCAGCGGTTTTCAAGATTCACCCAGGTGGGTTGAAGGTTTTAAATACATACATAACTGCATACATGTGATTTAGTAGCCAAGACACCCTCTGTTCCCTTTTATTTTCAAGGCTATCTATAAACTCTGTGCTAGCCATGGTGAAAGTTTGTTTTAGTAAAGGTACTCACTGAGTGAAAGCAGCACTGACAACAACTACTGCTGATCAAGGACATGAATGGGCAGAGAATTGTGTGTATATACAATAGAAGGACCAATGTTTCAAAATTAATTTGAAGCTCTTATGTAAAAATAACGTCTAGAATAAAAGCTATTTCTTGTACTGGATTAAAGAATAAAAGACCCYCACAAACACTTGTGTAAGGAAAAAAGTGGAGTCCAACATGGGAAAAGAACGATAGAAGCACACGGATTAAATTCGGAAGCTGATCTTGCAGTGTATAATTACTGGAGGTTCAGTTGAAATATAGCAACATTATCAATGGGAAATGAAGGCTACAACYGCAGAGGACACATACAATACACTTTATGAGCTATTATATTGGCCATACAGATTTGTCTATATGTTATTTAGTTGAATCCTTAAGGCTTCTCTAATATCTTGCATGACAGTGCTGTCTGCTTGGGTCTTCCATGCATGAGGGAGAGGGGCAGTTTTTCAAGAAAAAAGAAAATTAGGTTTGTCCACATTTCAATTACAATAGCACATCCAGAGACACAAAATAAAAGACAAAACTTTATGGTACCTTTTTTCATTTATTTTGGCCCCCAAAAGATGCATGCACTAGACTTTATGTACTATAAGGTATTGAAATATTTACAGCATTGTACATGTGCTCTTAAAGGGATGGCAAAGGGAAAGGTCTGTGTTCATCTTGGTGGGAGTAGAAGTTAATTTTCCTAGCTTAATAATATCTATTCAAAGTGAGAGATGACTCTTCCAAAAAGAAAAGCCCACAGAGAATAAAGCTATAGCATAATTATAGCCAATGTTAACAAACTGTACAGCACTTTACCTGGGAATTCTCCTCTCTCTCACTCCTGTTTGGAATCACAGCATCAACTATTAAGTGATGTTGCTGTGCTCCCCTTGCCCTGTCTGCCCTGTTTCTCTCTATTCCAGCAGGTATAGGCGCATATTACCTATTGACATGATTTTATTTTTAAATTATTTTGGCATGTGGAACTGACATGTAATTCACAATAACCCGATGGCGATTTTTGGACAAATGATACGACTGATATTTACGGGGTTATGGCACTAAGGACCACTATAAAGCGCATCATAAATACTTCAAGTGGATTTAGGAAACCATCTCTCTAAGAAATCCAGCGAGTAAGGCTGATATCACTGATTTCCTACTGCTTTTAAAGGTACAGGTATGACACCCAGTACACCAGGTTGAAGAGGCAGAAGGCGGTGGGGAAGAAGATGCGGGCGTAGGAGTCCATTTTGGCGATGCGGATGTGTATCCTGCCGTGCCGCCACGCTCCCGTCCGGCAATCCTCAAAGCAGCAAAAGAAACTGGCACAGTCCTTGCCATCCAGACACTCATAGCCGTACTCCTCATCCCTCTCCTGCAGGTGTGTGGCATTGTTCATTTGAATTGTGGCTGACCGCGGGCGGATGTCGATAGTAGGGGCCTAAGGTGGAGTAGCGGAAAAAAGAAAAAGACGGTAGAGGGAGAAATTTTGTTGTTATCACCAGACCAGCCGGGGGGTGATGGTCAACGTGTGCAGGGTGGTTCTGCCTGGGGTGCATGGGAAWTTGCTGAGGTGTTCTAATGGCCATATTACCTTGAACTTATTAAAATCAATTGCATCATACCCTTTAGAGGAAAGCAACACAAATCAATCTAACAGCTATGGGCAATCAGCTTCAAAGCCAAACTGAGTAAACATCAGAAGCTAAATGAAACATCCAGGAATGTAACTGATGGTATTTTGAATTTTTGTTTTATAGTAACTGCTTGATGTCTGAAGGCACTTTGCATATTGCATATGAAAGGAACTGAACCAATTGGAAATGCAGGATTTTAAAAGGGGTGCTTCATGTTGAGAAAAAAGCAAATGTGTATACACAGGAAAAAGGCAAAAACTAGTTTTTTTGAATAAGATTCGGAGAATCTCTGCAAGACTCTCCAATCATTTGAATATATGCAGCTCACCACCTACTAATGTTCACCAGCTAGAAGGTTCAACATGTTCCAAATTTTATATAGTAGCTGTACATGTATATATGCATACATATATTTAGAATGAATTGAGCAAGTTAAGCATTTAAAATACATTTGAGCACTGGGTGAACACTGGGATGATAGGCATTGAAAATTCATGCTGATAGTTATTAGGGAAACATAACAATACCATTCCATAAGTAGGCAAACTCAATGTCATTTATTCCATGTGGTTTCTTCCCCCCTTGCCACCCTGCCCCGTTTTTTTTTTAAATAAAATCTCTGCATTTCTGAATGGAGATAAGGTTTAGATGAGGAACACAGCTAGATATATTTGCTAATTTTCTAAGTGTGTTGATCCAGTGACAACATTAAAAATCTATATGCATCTTAAACCCTTTCAAAACTCTGACTTTTTTCATAACAAACAGCATTTGAGTAATTGATGGTGACATTGAGTTTTTTTCAGGTCAACATCACAACAGATTTGGTTTTATAATTAGGAGTGAAATCACAAAGGTTAAAAATCCAGGGTCAGAATTGAGTTCTAAAAGGGTGTATTGCAGGTTTTAGGATAGCTGGTGCTATTGGATCCCATGGCAAATTGAGAGAGAGGAGCAGAAATGTTTTAACATTAAACTCTCTTAATTCATGCAATCCAATAATGTTGGTCACTCTTGAACTTAAGTAAGTTCAGAACTGTAGTGCATTGGTAGTTGGGCTGCTGAATCAACTCTACAAATTATTTAGAAATTTGTAACCATCCTACTTGAGTAGTTGTCTCATTAATTAAAAGACCAAACAAAACACCACTATCATCTAAGCTCTAATAGTTAAATTCAGCAGTCGCATGCAGTGAATTTCCATTCCAAAAAACATTATACCTTGAAGGAAAACATCCGAAGAAGCTTTCATTTTGTAGACAGAAAAGAGAATCAGAGGGTTTTGTTTTAAATTAAAGAAAGGAAAGAAAGAGACAAAAAATAATGAAAATTAAAAATATGTTTCTAAAACACTGTAAGTCAAAAAGAACTAAGTTTATAGAAAGATTTGGATAACAGCAATTGAAACAAGTATCTGTAACATAAAATCCCCCACATTTTCAACTTGTCACTGTCTTGTTTACATCTGGGCCAAAGACATAAGGTACCAAACTCCTGATAGATTTTCATGTCCTGAGGGGATTCTAGTCTTTTATGCTGAACTGCTTAGAAAGAGACCATTCTCAGTTTATAGAAGCACTCTTTAGGAAGAAGACTTTTTACCTGGAGACTCTGCCCTGAACACTCTACTTTTAATGTTTTTAGAGTCTGCGATTAGGATTCAGGCAAACATTTATAGTTTTGTTTCTTGCCAGATGCTGACACATGAGCAAGGTAAAGAACAAGTTATTTCTCCTTATATAGACACCTTAAAGTAAAACAATTAAATCTGAGCTGCATTTAGTTTTTTCTCCTTTACCTGACTGCATCAGACACACATACACACAGACACTTTTATTTCCATCTAACACAGACACATCACTTTCTCATTTTACTTTGTTTTTTAATAGTCTACCTCAGCAGCTTTTAAACTTGAAGTWATAGGAATAGTATGTACTGAAAGATTCCTTAGTTGCTATTTTTTTCTATATCCATTTTTGYGATATATTTTAAAACTAAAAGAGGATATCTTCAAAAGTCCTTGAATATTTTAGCAGTGCAAATCCAAATTACTTTATTCCTTGTTAGATGCCTGAAATGGAGATGAAAATACTCTTTATTAATGTAAAACCTTTTTTCCTTCACATTCTTTTGTTGTTGTTGTTGTTTGGTTGTTTWAAGGTGGKTTTTTTTTGTGGGTCRTTTGTTTGGGGGTTTTTTTGCTGGTTTTTTGTTTGTTTGTTTGTTTCATGGGGGTGTTTTGGGGTTGGGGTTTTATTTTTGGTAGGTGATTAGGCTAGATATTCTAGAGATTCTAGACAACACATTTGTCAGTTCAGTTGCCAAAGGCAAGGAGAAATCTGTCCTGGACAAAATAACCATAAAATTCTTTCCCTGTCTGGGCAAAAGCCCAAATCACTACTGAGGGTATTTCCAGGATATTTTTGTTGTTGCTATTATATACATTATTTGAACTATTGGGTAGCATATATCTATAAGTATTATTATAAACGACTGTGAAATCACTTTCTAAAGTAGAGAAGTAGGTAAATAAGGTAAGAAATATAAGAAAAATAATTTAAGGAAACAAGGGAAAGCAAACAGATGCTTAAGGGAAAGTTGGAAAAAGCATGCACTGAAGTTTGAATATAAAAGTTTAACTGTAGTCCTGATAAGCAAAATAATCACGTCAATAATGTGGACATAAGTTAATGGCATAAAATATTGCTAATACTAAGAGAAACTGAGATCTTTTCTATAAAGAGATCTGTATATAGCATAAATAATGGCTTCGGTAGTTGTGGTTTGCAGAACACTTTGGTTAAAAAGATCTTTATCCTAAGAAATTAGTTTCTCTGGCATGCAGAAAACTGTAATATATGAGCTTTTGATTCTCAAAGTGAATGTTTGCATTCTTATTGTTACGAAGGATGGGTATATATGTAATAGAAAAGTATGAAAAAAAAGGTACAGTTGTAAAGAGGGATTTAAATGCTCTCTCAGAAAAACTAACTAAATTTTAGGCCTTGCTGGTAAAAAGATACATACTGGGTTTTTCTTCTTTTTGTCTTTATCCTTGCTTGGCTTTCTGTTGCTGACAAAGTAATGCAAAGTTCCATATTCCACCAGTGCAGAGAACACAAAAATAAAGCAGACTGACACAAAAAGATCCATTGCTGTCACATAGGAGACCTTGGGAAGAGATTTACGAGCAATTGTACTTAGGGTGGTCATTGTCAGGACAGTTGTAATTCCTAGTAGACAGATAGAAAACAACAGAAATAATATTACTTCAAGTAGCAAACTGATTTTTGCCAGTTATGTCTCTCTGATTGGTTTTGAAGGGTGCCTGGAGTTCAAACATACTGCAAAGATATTCAGTAGCACATTCTGGCAGTGGAATCTCAGTTCCATGGGAGCTCAGAGGATTAACAGGGACAGGCAACATTTTTGCATGGTCACTGCCAGGGCTCTCTGTAGAGTACTTTGGTTAGGTGAATTCTGAGAAATTTAATTTAAGGTTTTGGTTTTGTAATTTACTTCTGGGGAGTAAAGTCTTTATTTTTATTGAAAATTGAAATTTAGGGTTTAAGTGTTCAAATGCTTAAACAGAGCAAGAGAAAGATCTACAGAGGAGTAGTACTGTGACATGCCCCCCTTTCCTTCCCTTTCAGAACATTATTTCATGTACTGTGATGTGAAAAGTGTTAAAAATGCATTAGAACAGTTAAAATCTACCACATTTTGCATGGCAAATTCCACACCTTTGGTTTTACTTTCCTAGTGGTGGAAATAGATGAATTCTCAACAGAGGGCTAAGTCTGTTTTACCAGGTAAAATTTAAAATAAAAGCTRAATGCCTTTTTTAATTTTGTACTTCTCTAAAGCAGATTTTGTCAGCTCTTTTTAAAGAGGATGTGTAAAAAACCAATAAAATGTTAATGCTTTCTCTTATGGAAGCCACTGGTCCTCTGTTGTTCTGTTCTTTCTAGGGAGTCTGGAATGAAAATTGTGTCCCCTATTTTACACTCCAGTGCTCTGGGCTGTGGTTCTGTGAASAAATGAAAATGCAGAAGGAAAAACTGAAATAATTCTCACTTCTGTGGATTTGATGTAGAAGTACAAAAAGTGTTAAAGTTTCTCTRGCTGAATGTTTCTGCTTTGTTATTTCTTACTGTTACAGCTGCTTTGCACAAGCAAGATTAATTTGGTCTCTCTTAGTTTATTTGTGGAAGAGTTGCTAAATGTATAGAAATTTCCAATCCTGATAAATTGCACATCACATTTTCATGTAAAAGGTTTTGGATACCACCAAATCCAGTTGATTTTTTTTGCCTGAAGTCTGCATTTGATTGTTGGTCTCTAAAGTGGTCATGGTGGTACATYCTCTCCTTGTTACCACTTGGACACACAGCCAGATAGGTGAATTCCTTCTTGGTAATTATTTAATTTGTGTTGCCAGTCACTGTGATATGGAAATAGAACAAGTGAAACTAATGCATCCTGCCTCTAACCCAGCTGTGTGCCCCCATCCTCTTGATGTTTATAAAAAATACTGCTGTATTCAGAAAAAATGTGAAAGCTGTTATTGTTGACAATCTACAATAGTCACAATCTGACACTGTAAAAAGGAAGAAATGCAAAAATAACTTAGTCCTTGTTATTCCTCGGAAATTACTGCATTCCTCTAAATGAGGAGAGTTCATGAGAAGCTGTCTGTCCTCATATTTATAAACTGGTGATCTGCAGAGGTGTCGATYAAACATCCTAATGCTTGAAGATAACAGGAAAGATAAACTCACCCAGTGATGTTCTGGCTGGAACTGCATCCTTATTAATCCAGAAAGAGACCCAGGACAAGACAACAATAAGTGTGCAGGGAATGTAGGTCTGAATAGTGAAATAACCCATTCTCCTGCTCAGGTTAAAGAAGACAGACATGACCACATAGTCTCCTGTAAATCAAAAGCAGAAAAAGATAGAATAATATGTTAGAAAACCAATACAAAATTTGTGTAGAAGAGCTAAGTGTTTCCTATTCCACGTCTGGGGGGTGTGTGCATAAATATTAAATTGATTCACCAGACATTCTGAKGACAAATACACACATACATCTCCTTCAGCACAGCTCTAGCTCAAGAACTGGTGGATTTTCCACTCTAGGAAAATTACCAGTTGTGCAGATTCATTCAGGTAACTTTGCCATGTGATTTCAAGGGTAACCTGCCCTGCACAGCATGACTTCTACCCAAGACATTCCTCATAACCAGACCTGCCTGATATTTCTTATTTTCCTGCAGATCTTCTCTTGTATTTTCTCCTCTAAAATGATTTGAACCCACATTTCCTAAGTGGCTAGAAGCTGGGCAAGAAGTTACCCAGGTGTACCTAACACATCATTCTTATTCAGTAGTTTGTGATGTCTTTTCAGGTCCTTTTCCCCTCTCATATTATTAAATAAATTCCATCTGGGTTCAGGGACACAGGAAAGCTTTGGGTTTTGATGTGGTTAATTTTTTGTTGGTGGTTTTTTGGGGGTTGTTTTGTTTGTTTGTTGGTGGTGGTTTTTKGGGGGGTTGGTTGACAGTTTTTGTGGGGGGTTGTTGTTGYTGTTGTTTTGGTTGTGRGTTATTTTCTAAACTAAAAAACTCACCCCAGTTCTTATCTTTACTTCAGATTACAGCACTCCTGGGAAAAATCTTGATTGCAAAGGAACTACAGAACCCCAGGCTACAAAGACCTCATTGCAATTCAGTGAAATGCAGCCCAGAGAAGTCTCTAATGGAAACAGGATATGATTTGCAAATATAGAGTAAGGTAGTTTTCCAGCATTATCAAAGAGTCTCTGTGGCTAATGCAAATTCTGCTTAGATCAGTACCTTTGGTTAACATTGAGTTCCYTCTTTTCTGGCATAATTAAAATTTAAATTTCCCCCAGAATAATCCCTTTGAACCTGACCACAAAAGAAACTTCAGACGTATTTTTCAACTGGTGCTTTGTTATTTTTTTCAATTTGAATGTCCATATTCCTGGGACTAACCGGCTTTAATTTAATTATATTATGACATCATTAAACAAAAAACATGAAGCCCCTAAATTTTATATATGCAATTCATTAGGTGGCAGGATATGAGAAAATAATTGTACTAAGTACAGTCTGATTATTTCCTTAGTTCACAGATAACTTTGCATTATATATGCAAGTCTTTCATATACCAAAAATGTCCAGCCAACCTATCCAAAAAACCACCACTCATCAGCAGCACTGCAAAGCTGAAGCCATAAAATTCCAGTACAACTGATTCTTCATCTCTCTGGATCATATATTAACTTCCCAAAAAGTGATTTTTTTTTTTTCAGTTTTTGGAATTATCCTTTTATTCATTCACCTTCATATATGCTATTAATAGCATTGATACKTCAATTTTTTTCTGCAGTGATATGGCAGAGATCACTTTAAGCAGTAGCTGTATTACTTCCACGCAAACATTTTTAAAGAGSAGGATTTTGTGCTCATTGTTATTATATAAATTTAATAGCACAAAGAATTTCCAGAAGTAAGAGATGAAATATTGTCCTAGGGTGGCTGTGATACTTGTATCCCCAATYRTYTGTTCTSTGTGTGCTGTATGTTGTGTTCTGTGCCTTTAGACTGGTTCTGACAGTGAAGCATAAGGCATGAACAATATGAAACAATAAAAATTGATACTTGCATAAAAAAATCCAAACTACCCCAGAATTATATTTGTAGGAAACTCTATCAGTTTCTGGTATTTAAAAGTCCACAACACTGTTCTGGCAGAYCTTATTTCTCATGCATTGTAGAATTGGAAATGTTTTCTGAAAGCTCAAGGAAATAAGAGACCATATATATTTTATAAGAGTTTTAAGGTTTCTACTAATGGAGAAGTTAAATCAGGGGAAGTAAAAACTTCAGAGTCAACTCCAACTTGCCAGGCAGTGTGGAATTGACCAATACAAAGAGTCATTCAAGGATGCATAAACTGCACTGTGCATCACCTGCTTCTCTTGGGCTGCCAMTTTCTCCCCTTATTGTTACAGTAATAATTAGTGCAATTTGCATATTTCTAATAATAGTAATATTTTGTTTTCATTATTAAGTTGTTCCTATCTCRGCCAATGAGGTCCACCTTTTCTTTCTGATTCTCCTCCCCRCTGGGGAGGGGTGGTGGGTGGGGAGTGAGTGAAAAGCCACATGTACTGAATTGCCAGCCAGGGAAAACTGTGACAGTAATGAGATAAGGAAAACAGGACTAAGTGGTGGAATGCTCCAGACAAGTGTCTTGCTGAGATTGCCAAGTTTGCTTAAGTGATGTTGGAATGATATAACAGCAGGTCTTTTAACAAAAGTACTCYGAACATACGAAATAATGCAAGACCTAAGATGTGAAGTTTAGGACTCAGTCTCAGTTGTCACAACACATACATCCAAAATGTCAAGTGCACTAAGTCCCCTGTGGAACATGGACTTGACAGTACTTTGCTTTAATCACACCTTTCGTGATGGAATCTTGCCCCGGCCCTGTTTTTATCCAGATTTGGTTTATTTTCTGACTCTATTCATGCATTTCTCAGCTCTTTAGCTGAGACCAGCCTAAATACTCTGTTATTTTCAGATTATCTCTGTGCCTCAGGTGATTTTTCACTCCTGGTGTGATGCCTGCATGAAGCTGTCAAAATAAGACATTAGTTTAGTAAAAAAATAAAAAGTCCGGGCTTGATCCTCAGCACAATGTCATTTATTAGTCCTCACTTGGCAAATTGATAATCTTTTCATTATTACTTCATCCTCTTTCCTGGTGCTCTGGCTCTAGTTTGTCCAATATTGTCTGCTGCAGCAAGAAAAGCTTCTCAGACTGCCAGATTGCTGTTTGGAGCACTAATACACTTTTGGAATTTTCTAGAAATGAATGATAGAGCAACCCAGCAGCATCTTTGTAAGACAACATACTTAAGTACTTAACATTTGGCATCCTAATTAGATGATTTTGGATTACTTAGCCTTTCATCAGAGACCTTACATTCCTATTGCCCATTCTGAGGTATATTTCTATTACTAYGTGTCTAGAAAATAACACCTCAATACTTTATAAATTTTAAAGAAATACAAAGTTTCCCTGGAAAAAATAATCTTATTACACTGAGGAGCATAATGACTGACCCTTCATATATTTAGACCCTTCCTTTCTTTCTCTGAATATTTCTCCTATTCTCTGTAGTCATCTGTGTTTGTATCTGCATATAGACAGACATAGTCTTCTTCATCTGAAGATACAATAATAACAAGTTAACCAGTTTCTTCAATGGCATATATTTAAACCAGGATGCAATCCCTCAGGAAAATGGTATCAAGGTCATATTTACATATTTATATCTACACATATAAAACTTCATATGACATTTTCTATTAAATGCATGTTGCTCTTAATTATGTTTGGAAGATCAAGAGATGCAGAGCAGTGTTCTGACTGGAGACACAGCATCTTCATGCTGCCACACTGGATGGGAAGTTGAATATTTCTCTTGAGGCACACAGAGGAAGTGCATGGACCTCAAGTCATTTCCAGAGTAGGASATCATTTGAAAATTAGATTCATGCATCAGTATTCAGTGCTTGTGAMCTTAGTAAACCCTTGCAAAAGGTTTTATTTCCAACAGTCCTGTTCCATCCTAATTTACACAGGCTCATAGTARTCTGTATGAACTTTGGAAATTGTGGTCTTCCTCCTACCCTACACTTGTGTGACACAGTGGTTTGAACATCAGGATTCAGGCTCTGTTAGGCAGCAGGGGAAGTGAATTCCTGATTGGAGGAGCCATCTGTGCATATGTGCTGGCCTAGGTCCCAAAGGTTCAATAGAAGGAATTAGTCCTGCCAGGAAGCATAGCCGGGGGGAATGAACACTGTACTTAAGTGATTTAATCAGCACAGTGGGTGTGATCCTTCATTGCTTCCTGGTTGAGAGTCCTTTATACCTGTGAGAAGCCGATGGGGAATTATAGCCATTAGTGCTCTTTTTATGAGTGTTTAAGTGACTGTGCAAAGTGTAAGGCACTGGGGGGAAAAGCCTCTAATTTGTACTCAGAAGTGATTTGGAAGCTAGTGCAAATGCAAGAGAAAAGAACAGCTTTATAACACCACAAGAAATTGGTGGCTTAGTTATAATTCAGGTAAGCAACACTCAGAGCTAAGGTTGTCTCACTCTTGGTATTATGATATTCTTTCTGTTTTTTAAAACACTACTGGATTTAAATTATTGAAAGAAMTGCAGAAGAGCTTAAACAATCATGTGTTGGCCACATGGTCAGGTTACTTGTATATCTTACTTCAGTTCATTCTCAGATGGTTTTTGAGTGGGAAAAATTCAGTGTTTCATTTCTGTTAAGGATGTGGAGTTTTGAACAGGGAAATTCGATTAGGTGGAGGGCTGGCCTTGTTATGGGTTCACATTATTAAGTAATTCATGGCTAAATTAAAAGCTTTGGAATACAGTGAATGTGTGCGTAGACATGTCCATATGAATGAGATTTTTGGGAGTTTATAAGAAGGCCTTATTTCTCTCTCTGTTTCTCACAAAGCCACACACTACTCTGAGTGGCATCGCAGAAACAGATGGAGGGTAGAAGTGGCTCTCTTCTTCTCAAACTGTGTTTGCTCCTTTATATACTCCACTACCTAAAATCTCCAGAATTTCTCTGTGTTGCTGAGAGATTACAGCACATGAGCTCATCACCTCATGCTGGCTCCATGGTGTCAGGAGTTTCATTGTGGAGCTCTCCTCCCTGAGTAATGACAAGTCTTCTATTCCAGGATCTGAACAGGATTGTCTTTGAGTGTTTAGTTACCTCAAATATTTTTGTCAATATTTAGTAGTATAAAAATCAATGTCTGTTTTAGTAATTCTGATAATGTTTATAATGTAGAGCCTTTTGTGCTTAAATYTTTTAAGTCTGTGGAGAAAATAAATGATGTAGGAGAACATTGGTAATGAATCAATAATTGCCAGCAAAAGCTACCAAGTATCTTCATTATATCCTTTTAAAATCGGGAGTTTTTCTCCACTACATGAATTTGTTAAACTGCCAAAAGAAAAATCAGATAGGAGAAGAGTAATGCATCATCCAAACTCTCCCAGAATTTCTAGCCATCATTTGCTCCTTAAGGACAGATCAAATGACTAAAAACTAGGATCGATGTAGGTCACAGATTACATGGTGTGTAACAGGCACAGTTTTGTTAGTGCAGCAAATAACAACCACACGGTTCTTACAGACACAAAGATGCACCAGCTGYCCAGATCCCTAATGGGCTTATATCCCCTAAATTTACACAGAAACCATACAGAGAAGAGCAAGCACTTTTTAAAATATTTGTTTAAAGAGACATGCGAAAACATAGATAGAAATGGAACCTTTTCTCAAAATTACTTCATATAAACAAGTATATAAATAATTGACATGCTTCTACATGGGAAACCCTATCCAGTTCGTCTTTCTGGATGAAGTATGGATAGGGGGAAAAAGCAAATAAAAAACCTCCTGCCACAGGAGGGCACTGTCACCTCAGAATAGAAATGAGAAACGCTTGCAAGTCTGCCAGTGAAAAACCGACTCTTAAAAATTTCTAATTATTCTTGCCATTGAGTGTTTATACAGACACTGAAATGGCACAACTGACTTGTGTAGTCTGTTATTAGAGAAGCACTTTCAGAGACTAAACCAAGTCTTGTGTGACAGAAATATCCCTAAAGTACATCACCTTTGTGCTACAAGTAATGAATATAAACTGCATCAATTGTTAATGAAGAACAACAGTGGCAGCAGAATTTATCTTCTTTTCCTCATAAATAGCTAATAGATACATCCTTGTTCTCTCTCCTTTTACTGTTAGCATGGCCAGCAGTCTCCTTTTCTGTTAGGCAGAGAACACAGCCAGCACTCTTGGTTTATTTTAAAAGAGATGACTAAATGGYAGTTTGATGGAATAGATGTGTTTTCTTGGGTTTAGTCATGGTACATGGAAATACCATCAAAACAGTGGTGCATGATGTCTATGGACATCTCCTACTGGAACTTCTAAATCTCCCTAGTTCTTAAAAAGTTGCTGGATTAGTATASACTATAAAAATAATAGTGAATGGGACCAAAAGGATTCAAAACTCATCCTTCTTCATGAAAGAGTCAGGCATGATGACATTTTTAGACAGATATTCTGCAATAATAGAAAATAATTGGTAAAGTTTTGTGGCATTGCCTGTAAAACAGATTTCCTCGCCACTATGTGCCCTCCTGGCACGCTGGAGGGCAGCGAGGTTACCCAAAAGCTGCTGCAAGTGGAGAGAAAATGAAAGAAAAAAAAAAAAAAAGAAACTGGACAAAGCCTTTTTTCTTTCATGTYGGGTGTTGGTACCAGAGCTCTGGTGTATGTTCTGCCCAGCAGTGGTGGGGACAGATCCCTGCCCTCAGCAAAGGTAGGAAAAAGGGAGGATGGAAGACAGGAGTCAGACCTCTCCACCAAATCAAGCAATATCAGCCTGTGGGTTACATTGCACAGTGCAGCTCTAATCAAGGATGAAAAATCATGTAAATAGCTTAAGATTGGTGCATTTGTCCTGATGTATCTTCATTTGGCTTTTGTGCCCATCTCTTTTCTTGCCTTGACAGGGTCTATATTGGGAGTTTAGCTGGCATTTACTGTCTTGGTGAGGGTACTGAGTCAGCCTGCAGATACGGTTCAGTGAGAYGTCTTACACTGTTACAGTGGCATAAAGAAAATATGGGATTTGTTCTAAACACACAGTTTTCTAKGAGGATTCACATTCAACCTATTCCAATAATTATCTTGTGTGAAACCTAAAATTACCTATATTTTTTTTCTGTTTCCAGCAGATCAAAAAGTTCATAAGTCTGCTAAGTTCTGTACCAATGTACTTCTAAAACTGGTCTTTTGTCACAAGGAAAAATTACATTCCCTCTTACAGTGCAATATTTTTACATATATGGCAGGAAAATAATTTTGGATGAAGTATTTGATYACTGGGCACATGACTGAATTCATTTTCATAAAGACAGAAATTTGATCACAAGTACTAATCATAAGCTGATATGTATGAGATTTGTTTGTTCCCACAGCCAGAAATTAAGTCTGGGTGAAAGGTAAAACCAGAGGGAAAACTGTTCCATGAGACCTTCTCCYTATCTCATTCTTTGCCAAATGCCCTTTTATTGGTCCTGTCCTTCACAGCTTTTTGTTCTTTGCTTGACAGATTTTTAGACTGCACAAGGGCCAGAGAGTTAAAAAAAAATTGAGTCTCTTCCTTTCCAAAAATGCTCAATAATCTCTTTCSCTCTGAGGTTTAGCTGCAAAATACCACTAATTGTGTCATAGAGAAGTCATGATGTGAAATAAAATGGTGTAAATATTTAGCCTTTAGGACAAAGAAAGAATATACACCACGGCATTGCAGGTATTTGCTTTTAACAGAGTTGCACATGGAAGCAGTGCCTCTCCCTACCTGACTGCTGGCGTTATATAAAAAACAGGGTGAGCTATGGTCATTGCTGGTACAGCACAGCAACGGGACTCAGTGATTTCCTCTAAAATCTAATAATAGACATTCTTWAAAAATCTAATAATAGACATTCTTAATATCTATTTCTAAGCTGTGATTATAGTTTGATTATGCAATGAGGTAAAACAATATTAAGATTTTGACAAAGCTTGCACACTGTAGTCCATTTATATAAGATTATCTCTGGGATTCAGATAGCTGCAAGCCTGGTTTTCAATTTACTTTCCAAGGGATGAATCCTAGCTGCACTGCACAGCTGGATGGAGGGCAGGGGATGGGAGGAGATCTGTGCTTTTTCCTTTTTTTGGGTGCAGTTTTTAACAAGTAAGGAAGAAAGGTGTATGTCTGTGTGTTAATATCTCTGACATTAAACACCTTGATTTCCTGTGGGAGCAGGCAGAAGAGAGCTGCAATTAGTTTATGTTTGTGAAATGACAATCTCGGCTGATGAAACTTCTGCAAAATGAGATGAATCATTACACTCATCCAAGCAAATGAAATTTCTTTATGTATGACATGTCTTTCTGCCCAACAGTTCTGGATTTTGYTTGGTCCTTGGCCACTCATTCCACTTGAAGTGCTGTTTTCTCAGTTCATTTGACAGAATGTGTTCCATGTCTCATTASTTTCTAATTATAGGAGGAAAGAATGTAATGACACTAGGCAGTAATTAAAATCTATCTCTTCTCTGCACCTTCTCTTTGAAATCACAGAGACAAGATTCAGCCGGAGAATTTTTTGTTGCTGAAAAATGTCAGTGTGTGGAAATGTGCTGAAGGATTGAATGTAAACTTAGGTGTGTTTGTTTCTAAGGTTTCATCTGTGAATGCCAGAAGTCTGAAAGGAAAATGAACATTACTGACCCTAGATATTTGCCCATGATACGATTTTTTTTCCCTAGTTTGTGATGTAATTGCAAACAAATTTATTTTTTTTTTTTTTTGCTTGTCTGTGAAGGTGAATAAGCTCTTCCATTGGCATTAGCAAACACAGGAGGGTTTTTAGTGTGCAGGATTAGTATTCAGATGTGACAGCAGCAATAGGTTGCAACTTCTGTGAGTAAACCATTATGCTCCAGTGTGCAAATAATCTTCAGATGACAGTGCCTGCTGCTCTCTCTCCCGTTCCCCCCTTGCCAAGGGAGCATCAGCCAAGGATGAGAGCACAACGTCACATCACTGAACGCTCAGGAGTCGTTCAGCTTCTAAAGGACCTGTTTGACTCACTGTGATAAAAAGTCCATCCAGTTCAGAGATTAGAAAATGTGAGGGTGACAGGAAATTTCAAGTGAGGAGAGAAAGTAGGGAGTCACCATTTCCAGACAGCAGCACCAGCTGGGGTGCTGTTCTCTCAGGAATTTTGCTGTGCCTGACACATCCTTGGCTTTTTTGGATGTCTGGTTGTTATCTGAATACCTCAAGAAAAGCTGTCTGCTTCAMGAAAATTATGCACCTATAGCAGGTCTCTGTTCATTTTTAAAATAATGATTTGCTGAATTTTGATTATTTAAACTATTGCCATAATAATACAGGTTTTGATATAATGCAATCACCAGTGTAAGCAACTAAGAAATATGTTTGATTATATTTCATTACATTCAAGGTATCCAGATGGTATAACCATTTTCTGACAGCATCCAAACCTGCCTGCTGCAGGGAGAACTGGAAATAACTTCTGTTTCTGTACTTCAAAGCATGAAGTACAACACATCCCTGGTACTTKAGATCAAACACACTATCAGAATCATGAAATGGCATGGAATAAGGATTGTCAAAACTATGTAAATTTTATCATGTTGAAATTTTCAGCAGATCGTGTCTGAGAAGAAAGCACAAAAGGATGATTGTTTTTGTTTCATGGGGTTGAAARCACAAGATTGATACCATCCCATGGGTCTACATATTTGGGCTTTCTAGATGACTCTGTAAAGGATTTGTCTGAAAAGAGAGTCTGGGCAAGTCCAGGGCTAATAAGAGAAATGTAAGATGTAAAAATGGGAATTAAATAAATTAAATTTTGTGGTCTAGGTTAAAAGCTCCTAATAGAAATTAGGTACAGACCTATTTGGTGAATGCCAGGAAGAGAAAAAAGTATTTAATAATTTTGGTCTAAATAATTACAGTCTCAAAGGCGTGTTGGAGAACTCCCTTGAAATTAGTACTGTTTCATGAGTTTTGTGCAAGTTCTGGTTGCTGAAATAGCTGCACATGACTAATGTAGTTCATAAACACCCCTTCTCAGATGTGCTTTTATATCTTTGTGAATTGTCTTGCATGGCAGAGGTCATTCTTGAATTTCTCTGAATGCCTTTCATTTGGAGAGAAGAGGAATTTGAGGATATAGTACATATAATCTTTGGTTTTGATGTTTCCAGGGCCAGGAGGCAGTAGTACATAACCGGAGGCTGCAATAAAATGTGATGTTTCCTTCTACTTCCTCTCTGGAGGAGAGAAGGCATGACTGCGTGCAGGCAATGTTCTGCAGGGGAGCTGCAGATTTCACAGATCCATTCTGTCTGAACGCCCCAGCAGCAGAAATATTTATACAAGGAAGCAGCACTCAAACACCAGCATCTCGCTTCCAGTGGGTGCACAGGGAGATGACTGGGAAGGCAGTGCCATAAACAAAGAGCCCAAGGGGTTGGGAGGGAGGGATACATCCAGCTTTATTTCTCAGCTTCCAGAACTAGATAGACTTTTTCTCTCT
>QVAJ01000024.1:4024244-4070626 GCA_003546035.1 Mixornis gularis
AAAGACTAAATTTCACTTGAGTCTGAGACCCTGGAAGGCAAAACATCAAAGAGCCAAAGTTACACAGATCAAACCCAACGCAGTGTGGTCACCCACCAAATGTTGTGGGCTTCAGAGAGCTCAGTAAGAAAAGAAAAYGTCTTTGAGCACAAGAATCCAACAGAAATAAAATGTAAATTGGTAAAATGTAAATTGTCCTGTTGGAAAACACTGTAGCCAAAACCACATGAAAGAATCAGAGTGGATTATTGATCAGGACACTGAAGCAGCAGGCAAGAGATCTCAGGTGTAGTCCCACTTCTCTGAGGGAGCAGCTGTAGGACAGCTGTTCCTGTGAGCCCGTGAGAGTCATTGGGAACACACACACACTGTTCAACAACATCTGGAGTCTGCTGAAAACTTATGGGGGAAAATTTAACATGAATAGTTGAAAAAGGGAAAACAAGAAAATCATGTAATTACATAAAATTTATGAAATTTTACACTTATATAATAATTTTTATTTGGATTCCCACATGAAAGAAAACTCAAAAATGTTTGATTACTATTACTTTGTTTCCTTTGATACATAAAAGTAACAAYGTAGGCATATTCACCCTGAGAAGCAAAGTGAGATATACTCACAAATATTCCTATTTAAACCCAGAGTTTGTAGTCAGTGCTATAAAGTTGGCCTGAAATTTTCTGATGTTTTCCAAACACATTTTTCYTGTAATAGCAAGGAAAAACCAAACTTCATTCAGTTTTATGTTCATGCCTTGTCATAGTTCTGGGATGCCAGAAATAAGCCAGACTGTATGTTTTGAAGAAGTTTTTAGACAACATGGAAACAAGATGATGCCTATAAATTGTAAGAAACTTCATTAAGTGGAATTTTTTTAAGTTATAAAAATTGCCATACATTGGGCCTTGCAATAAAATAAGAACAATAAAGGTGAAAAGCGCATGAGTGTTTTATTATGTCATTGATGTGCAGGATTGGATCCCTGCACTTTTCATYAAAAATCTTTCCACATTCACAGTATGATGAAATGCCCAGTGATGTGGCTTCTCAAATGACTGCGGTAATTCTGAACTTCCTGATACCCTTGATCCTTACATGGCGTTTATGTAGTTGAAGGGTAACCAAATGTTTCATTTACTAGTTAATTACAATCTGAGTAAGTGCATAAACCAGGTAGTGATTATGCCATTGAGAGAGACAGTCCACAATTTTCTGTTCCTTTTATCAGTGACGATACAGCTGGCAGCAAAACATAAATGCATTTTTAACTTCTTYTACTTGCCTCTGTTGAATCTTGACTTAAAATGAAATTACATAGCAAAGATAATTCTGTTGCTTAAAAATTCATGGGTTTATCATAAATGCTTTCAATGTTGAAAAGCTTGCAGAAATCTGCAAGGAAKTCTCCCAATTAACTTTCCATGGCTACTTGTTGACATATTAAGTTCTGCAGAAACCCATGGCTTACCCAGACACACAGGTGGGAAGGGAGTATGTTCACACACCTTTGAGTTCTAGTGCTAATCTCTTGTGTAGGAATTCCAGTGCCTACCTTAGCAGGTGGACATGGAAATTGGGAGCATCAGGAGGAGCTGCTGTTTGAATGAGTCTTAAACATTTCTGTGTAGGTGCATTTCATGGAAGGGGAAAGAAGGGAGAATAATAATATATTTATTGTGAAGTTTCAGTATTCATAATTTTGTTAAAGTGGTGTTGTGTTGCGGTTGTTGTTTTGCTTGTTAGTTTGTAATTATAATTTTCATTACAGTGGTAATCTCAGTACCTGTGTGTAGCAATGTATGGTCCCTTTGTACACCAGGAAAGATGTTACCTGACACCTTTCTGACKGCACAGCCCAGTGGAGCTGCTGTCAGCGTTCCCAGCATCACTGCTGCTCATTTGTACTCTGGGTTATCTCTCTTCTCACTTTATCTATATCTCACTTTATGCATATATATCATTCTCTTCTCACTTCTCACTCTATCACTTATATATAATGACATGGGACTGTTTAGGAATGGAATGATTCCTTTTCTTGAGACACAGACACTGGTAGAATGACCCCTTAGAAACAGYTGTCTGACAAAGGTACTGATTTCTTGGACTATCAAGCACGAGGAAGCTTCCCACCAATGCCTGCAGCCTACAGTGCTGCTCCAGTTTTGAGTTCCTCCCCAGATGCTTCATGGTTACAGTGGTGATAGGTCTGTGTAGATGGTCTTGGAGTCTTTTTAAAGGTTGAAAGTGCACTTGTTTTCCMCTAATTATTTATATATTAGGTCTCAAAACTATCACAGCTATCTCGCCATCCATGAGGCAGCTGTATATTATATTAATATAATTGAATATTAATATAATTAATATATTAACACATTGTATTAACATATATTGCTGCCTAAAACTGATGCTGAGATAGCTGTGGTAGTTTTTAGTTCTAACAGGGTTCTCCAGTACTCAAAAGAACAAAACAATTTGCTTCATCTTGCATGGTCTGTTCAAGGCATTGAAGAACAACCTTCTGTCTCAGGGATTACATGGCTGTTGCCTRCATCCCTTGTGAGCAGAACACGCTGTCTCACACAAGTGCATTCCCTCTTCCCTCCCACATGAGCTGTGCTTTTCTCCTGCTGAACATGGGAAAGACTATACAGGAGCAGGCTGCTCCCATCAATGTGCATGTTTCAAGAAGGGTACCTGCCATGTAGGATTTAGAGCTGTAGCTGCATTTTTCCATGAACTTGAGCTTAAAAAAACTGTATGAAACCACATGTATTACAGAAATAAGTGATGTATTACATATATTGCATACAGCCATACACACATGACTTCTGCTTTTAAAATACCACAAGTCCCACATACAAAAGCTCAGAATGAAAGAAAAATATTTTCAATAGAAGCACCTGGATCTGTGTTTAGGTTGATTTGTTTGAGAGTAACTCATTTATTGTCAACATTRTGTAAGCATCTAAAATCTGTTAAAAYCATACTTTAAAAGCATAAGATACAAAGAGATTACCAAATTCCCTGGAAGAGAGAGCTCCAGAGTTCACATATGTGGCTATTAAAAATATTATGTTCTTATTGTTGGTGTTTAGAACTACTTAAAACAATTTTTGATAAAAAATATGATAAATATATTTACTTTTCAACGTGAGCCATTCTTTTAAAAGAGACTGTTGGGGAGTAGTATTTGAGAGGTAAACATGATTTTTATTCTCCTGCTATATCAGTTTGCCTGAGGACAAGGCCTGCTCTGTGTGCAGAGTCCAAACTGTTTCTGCTTTATTAAATATTTTGTCTTGCAGAAGCCAGGTGCAAACCTTCAGCAACGTGCAAATTAATCTTGTTCACAATCACAGTTAACAGGTAGCAGCAGAAACATCTGCTGGCAAAAGTAGGTGTTGCAAAATTGTCTAAGGTGTGATTGGTGAGGAAATGAAATGGAAAGAAACCTAGCTCTAATAGAACAGTTATTTATATGCTAAGAAAGGAGATGGCAAATGTGTTTGGGCGTGTTTTTAACCTCTTGAACTTTCTAGGAGGATATTTTTGACATCAGGTAGAAAGTAAAAGTATTGAAGGAAAGAGAAAGCCTTTAAAACCACTATCTCTATAACTATTAGAAGGAGGAAAGAAAAGATTTTTAAAGTCAGAGAAGAAATAAAGGCACTGAAGTAGAAGGAACTAGGTTATTACTAAAATAGTAAACAACTGTAGAGTTTTAAAAACAGAAGTGCTCAAGAAACTAAGAAAGAAAGAAAGAGTGAGAAACTATGCAAAATGGAAAACAATGAGATGATATTCTAAAATTGTACCTAATACCAAGAGTAAGGCCACAGGCCTGCATGCAACAGGCCTGGAGGGAGGAACAGAGATAAAGAAGATGCTTGGTTTGAAGATCATGCCTCAAAAGAGACAGCTATGAATCATGAATAATTTATACCCAGTATTGCCATTTGAAGTCAAATAGATCAAGCTTAGGACATGAAAAAAAATCTTTAAAGACTACAGATAAGGATCTTGAAGCTTCACCAGCCTCATAGGTAGAGGCAGAGCTTCTAGGTGTATGTAATCACCCTAGTCCAAATCCTACAAGGTATTTAAACGGCTTGCTCTTTTCAAGAGAAGACCTTTGAAGAACTATTTATTTCTCAAACAGACACATTCAAGATAAAAGTTCACAGCTACTACAAAACAAGTTCCCCTGGGAGTCCCCATTCCATGCCACAGTGTGTATTGCCATCACATTGTATGTTTTCAGGCCCGAAAGTGCAACCTTTTAATATCCTCTTTAAAAGGCGAGGTTACAACAATATGAATCCCATGGGGAATTCTTTTTTAAGACTTTTTTCTTTTAATACTTGAAAATATTATGTCCTGGGAAGCTTTTAAAAATGAACTGGCAATTGTGGATGCGAAGCACTGCGTGGCACACAGAGCAGGATGCCTTTGGAGTCCCACAGGACTGTGGTGAGGGAGCTGTGGCTTGACCTGTACCATGTAGGGTGGGGTGCACCCTACAGATCACAAGGTAAGGTGATGTTACTGGAATTCAGATCTCTGAGGGGGTCTCTTATGTTAATTTTTTAGAAATTCGGGTGCTGTGTTTGTAAAAGAGAGGTAAGGCTGCAACAAGTGACAGGCATCAGAAAAGGTTGAAACGCTCAAAGTGTTTTGCATTTATCTCTCTACAGAGGTAGCCAGACTTCAGGGTGGGGTGGCAGGCTGGATGCAGAAATGAAGCTGTGGTTATTCCCTCTCTCTGAGACAGTCATGATGTTACCTCAGATGCCATAAAGAGAGAAGGATACTCAGAGCCCAAGAGGCAAAGCAATAAAACTGCAAACACTAATTTCTTACACCCAACAAAATATTTCCTTTGAAGGGGCTCATGAATTTCCTGGAAGTGATGTAGGGATGGAAATGGCATCCAGTTTCCTTCAGGAAGCCAAGATTCCCAGCAGGCACATGCAGCACTGCTATTCCATGGTGCCCTGCCCAGCAGCAGGGTCTGCTCCTGGCTCAGCTCTGCTGGCCACATTCCCAAGGATGCACTTGGCTGTTCGTGTGCTCATAGTGAAGGTGGGAGAGGAAGAGCAGCCAAAAGAGCATTTAAAATACTGCTTTACTCTCTTCTACTTTACTGAACACAGAGGATTAATTTTTAACATGACTTTCAGTTTTTAATGTGTCAATGATAGTGGTGTTTTCAAACAGCAGCTCCCGGCCAGATCAATTTTAAACATTTTATTATTTCTAGGAGTTCAAAAGAAGATGACTGATGGTAGTTTTTGATAAATACATGTTTTACTAATGTCGTTTCCTCCTTGTTTCTTGATCCTAACATCTCTGTGTGAACACATTTTTAAGCCAAATGAATGTTGGAAAACATGAATACAGGTGTAAACAAAGTTCTTCAAGCAGCTCTCAACATGAAAAAAATTATTTGTTGTTCATTTGTATTACCTTGAGCTACCAACCTTGATTTTGGAATATAATTCCACTATCACAGGAATTTTATCTCAAAGGAAAAAGAGCTTTTATCTCTCAAGTTTACATTTCTAGAGTAAATGAATTAAATGTCATAAAATTAATACTCTTCATTGTATTCTGAAAAGCTACTTTTTCCTTTAAATTTATTTTTATATTTTATTGTAAGTTTTTTTTCACGGGTAATCTCTGCAGCACTGCATTCAGATAGGCATACTGATGCTTACCATACATTTATTTTTTTGATTTTAGCTTTTTACTCTTTACATTAGTCTCTAATAATAAATTCTTTTGATGAAATGTTTTACTTTTCATGTCACCAGAGGTACATTTTTTCTCTCAGAATGGAAGGATATCAAAAGATTTTCCTATACCTGTACTTGAAAGAATGCTAGTTTTTCTCTAAGTATTGTCATAGTGTTATTGACAATCCTTGTTTTTCAAAATAATAATGGGAAGAAAATTAATTAATTTTCTTCGTATTCAATACTATTTTTTTTTCCAGGATGAAATCAAATAATAGAATTACTCAAGAACTAGATCAAATCCTTAGCACTAGAGCAAACTGGAGTGACAGTGTGCTGTCATGAATGCCCTGGTTATTGCTTTGCATCTGTATAACCAAAGTCAATATATACAGTTCCAGGATATTGCTGTTCCATCTTAGGATTTCGTAGGGAGGATAATCTGCTAGCTCTGTTTCAGACCAGACATTTGCTACCATAAGATAAGAAAGGAAATTTTGATGAACTACAAGGATCGTTGAAAGCATTCAAACTTGTTTTCTTCTGGTTTTGCATAAGTATCACAGGGTAGCAGCTGAAGGTAAGCAAACCAATGCTTGTTCTTTATTGACTTTGTGGTTTTGCATTTTGCATAAGTAGAGAAGGAGTTTAAAGTAAGGTCAAATAGTTATTGCTCTGTAATTTGAGTGGGGAGGGTGTGAACTCATTGTAGGACTTTTGGGGGGAGGCAGAGGAAGTGAGGTGTCGGGGGTATTTTTAACCTGTGCACCAAGAATGGAAGCAACTTTGTGTGATGGGTTGTTACCTACACAGCATGACTCTACTTCCTCTTCAAAGTCATGTTCTCAGATTAAAATAGCAGAAATTGATCTCCAATCAGCAAGAACACATTATTTGCCCTAGTCAAAATTTTTCATAATTTTCTTGATTCTTGGAACAATAGCCAAGAAATAAAAAATAGCAATTACTGACTAGTTTCATAAACATTTCTAGTCTCTAGCATTAAGACACACAAAGGGTGGCACTTTACGCATTAAATCTTGAAAAATATTTTCAAATTCTCCTATGTAGGGCATGATACAAGAAAGTATTATTACATAAATTTTATCCTGCAGCTCTTTAGCCTTAATTATGTAATCTTCTTGAGTGTAGCAAAGAACTCACTTAATAGACTGTATCACTTTTTGAGATAAGTGGCATATTTTTAGCTTCTGTAATGTACATTGAAATGAGGGCAATTATGCCTTGTTTCAAAGGCACTGTTAAAACACACACTATTTACAAATCAGACTTTGTTTTAACAATACAAAATGAGGAGTTAATGTCTGAGAAATATACAATGATGAGGACAGCTATTTGAACATTATGACCATGTTTAGTGTTAGGCTACTATATTCCTCTTTGAGAATGTGTTGTCAGCACTGTAGGATGGAATTTGGAATTGTAGGTAACACGTATCTAAAAATGTAAGTAGAATATTTTGTAGTCACAAGGTTCAGCAGAGAGTCTCAGTAGTTTGTACATCATGTACACATTTTCATTTAACACCCTAGTGTATTTTTTGTTGTTTCTCCCATTTTATTTGATAAAAACAATTAAAAATTAAAGCTCACTGTGAAGGTCTCTTCAAAGTTAATGTTATTCTAGTTTTATTTTCTTTTCACATGTCTTTTTAACATATGGCTGGATTTGAGTATTATTAGCTCCCATGGATGCTGCCTGGATCTTGTTACATGTGACACAGACTCGTATGTCGTCTTTCCAACCAGCTTTTCAATTATATCTATTCAAATACAGTGACAACAACGAAACAGCATCTTAGATAAGTAGGTTACTGAAAATGCAGTATAATGACAGGGGTTTGAGAAACTAGAAATTGCACTTGCAAAGTGAAGGGATTTAACTGTGTAAGAACAGCCTTAGAGGAATATGTTTATTATTTAGGACATATATGTGCCCCAGGCAAAACTAAACCTATTTCAAATGAACTATCCCTACTCTATACACATTAGGAACAGTAAGCTGTCCTCATCTTCAAACATCCTAATGAATTAATTTTTCTCCACTGAGAAAGAAGGGAGATGATGAATAATAAAATAAGGCCAAGGGAAGAAAATGTCCAAGACTTTATCTTACAATCATTGTACTACAAACATCTTTTTTTAAAAAGGGTCTGGAAGTGAAATATCAGTAGAAAAAAATTGACTGTCAGTCCTACACTGATCAGTTTACAGGCTACAGAGATTATCCAGTACTCTGCAGATGAAAGGATGAAGTGCTCAGGAGCCTTCCGATTTATCACAGGATTGCCTGAACTTTAGTTATTTGAACAGCACACTAAAAAATATTTATATCAGGCACTCTTATTAAACACGCTTATTTCCTGTTTTAAAAATGCTTAATATTCAGACTTATTTTAATTCTAAAGTAATTGTGATTATACATTATTCTTTCACTACTAGGTTTCCTGGTCTGATCCTTTTGAACCAAAGATTTCTCCCTGCAATTCATTATAATTAGATCTAGCTGCAACTGGCAAGAGTGACATTGCACTGATTTCCTCTTGTGATGTTTCTGAAGGTCACTCAGTGGTTAGAACAGGATGATTTCACTGCCAAACAGGAATTACAGAAGGGAGTTTGGATAATATGCTTTGTCTCAAGGAGTCACCAGTACTTATGAAAATATATTCATAGAGGTATAAGAGGCATCACAAGAATTTTTAGGCTTAGTTATGTCCAGGAACTATTTTAAAATATAGACTCACCCTCTTAACTTGCTGATTTTATCATAAAACTAGAAACATTCAAAATTCCGTTTTTCTTTCTTTTTAATAATTCAAATCTCCTAAAAGATCTAATTATTTTCTTGCTATTAAATGAAAAAATATTATTTAAAGACAGTGTTCTATCATATCTACAGAAGTATATTTAATGTAAAACCAATCTTGCTTGTAACGTCTGTTTTTTTGTAATTACTCAGCAATAAGTTCAGTGAAAATGTTTGTAAGATCCCACATTATCCCTCATTCTTTGGTTACTTGTATATTAATTCTATTTATCCCTATCTGACCTTTCTGAAGCTCAATTTAAGCTCTAGTAAGCATGCTTTTAGATATGGAAAACCTTATGAAATACAGGCTCAGAAAAAAACCTTGACCCTCAAGAATCTTTGTTCAACTGGGGAGTCATTACGAGGAGGATTTCAGGCCCCAACGACCCTTTTCCTCAGGGCAGTCATGATTTTGTTTTGCTGAGGTGAGTCAGTTGACAGTGAGTCTAGGAAAAACTGAGTGCAAAAAAAGGCTGAATTAATGTCACTGGAATTTGAAGGAAGTCTTTAACCTCTCTCAAAAGATGAAAAGTAATCATCAAAGAGCCTTTCAACTCTTTATATGATTAGTTGGAAGCAGGTGGATTTGAACGCCTAAACCTGAATCTCTATAGATACAAACTTGAACAGAAAAGTCAGATTCTCTCAGTCTGTGAGGATTTTAAATATATTGATTCCCTAGGAACAGTGTTTGTTTTTTTTCCTGCCTATTAAACCAAAAAAGATCTAACCCTTCACTGTGACAGCGACTGCAGAGTGCAGGAGTCTCTGTGCTCCGGGTGCTTTTTGCAGTGACTCCAAAGGGTGATGATGTCCCTGCAGTGCCACTCCTGGCTGGGTGGTTCTCCCTGCTCCCATGCAGACCTTTCCCAGGACTCTCACAGCAGCCAGCAGGGTGATGGGAGTGTAGTGCAACCACTCCTGCCACAGAAGCTGGCAAGATCATTTTTATTGTGGTCATAATACAGAGCTGACACCAGGCAAACCCTGGCTGTTAATTATCTCTATTGTTTGGATCCACAGGCTTTTTTGTTGGATGTGGCATCTGTGTTAAATTCCATGGCCTCAGCCTTGCTGTTAAGATGGCCTTGGTGTTCCTAYTGCTGTGCTGTCACAGGATGGGTGATTTGAAAAGAAACCACAGAGCAGGGGATAAACAGAGAGGTGTTTGAACAACTAAAGAAGTGGGAAGGCAACTGTGTAGATCTTTAACCAGCACAGAAGAGACTCAAACTGCCCTGAGTCCTTCTCAACCCTTCCTTCTTGTCTGGCCTCTGTCCTTTCTGTCTGCTCTTCACTGTCTGGTGTTCTGGGAATCCTTTGGGTTGTCCCTGTAGTCTCGTCTGTCCCTACAGGGATTGAATAAGGATAAATGGTACTAAGGAGTTCTGATTTTGCAGTTCTAAAAAGTACACACACAAATCTGCGTGACAGGGAGGATTCAAAATGCCTGTTTACTGAATTAGTTTGTTTATTCAATCATGTAAATTTTTATGTAAATTCTTATTTGCCACACAACTAACCAACTGAAAACAATGTAGAATATTCAAAAGGTAGGGAATGAAGGGAGTTGTATTTCAGTTTTACTCTTTGAAGACATGATCCTGAAATGTAGATTATTTTCAGTGAACCAATTATTCAACAGCTAAACTTTAGTAAAGGTTCATTAATTAATATGGTTTGATGCATGACTGACCAGCAGGAGTATGTGGATTATTTTAAGAAAAAAATGTTGTTCACATTTTAGAAATATCTCATCCATTATTCTCCAAAAGAATATGCAAATGTAGTTACCTTAGACTGGTTTTTACCCCCTAAGAGCAATATCAAACTGTTGTAAGCTGCCACCATAGATGAATTCCTGCTCACTGAACTGTCTGTAACCCTTTTTAACAGTATTATATGAAAGTCAAATAATTCAACTCCTCCTGTGTTTTCTTTCAAGTTATGATATTTGGATGCGGTAATGTGGTGGTTCGTGCAAGTTCAAATGAGAGTTTGAATAAAAAAAATTATTTACAAGCGAAATATTCCCTGTTGACTCTCTTATTTGGATAGGTGGCTATTCATAATGGGAATAGAATCTTAAGGTGTAGCTATTAAAGTGTTTTGGTATCATCTTAAGGATATTGGCTTAGAATTGAGGATTTCCATTGAGGCAGCAAACATAAAAATAGGGTTTTCAGTCCATTGTGTCTGCCTTCTACTTTAAATGTTCCACTGTCCTACAGAGACAGCACTCTTATAGCAAGCATGTTTAAGGTAATAATTTAATATAGCTTTTTTTAAAATGAGGATATTGAGATAAATACCTTCCCATACTGTAGAGAGAACAATAACAACACATAGAACACTTTAAAAGTCATCTGGGTTTTCTGACTTACAGCTTACAGCACTATTTGCTCCTCTGTAAAATGGACACAAATGTGTTTAAATACTGCCAAAAGCAAGATGCAGGTAATAGTACCTTGTACCCATTCACTAGATCAAAATCTTCAGACAGTTTTGAGTTCTCAGTGGGATCTCTCTGGCAATGCCAAACACTACAATCAACCCATCCCAGAACCTGAGGCTGTGAATGGGGCTGCCAGGGAGTTCTGGGTGCAGTGGCAATGCACTCATGCCCATTTTTAATGCCAGGACTCTTTCCCAATGCAGATCTACAAATCTGATTTGCAGCTGTCATATTTTGCCTTAATAAAGAAGCAGAAGAAGACTCCTGGGGTTTTTTGAGCATTATGAAACCTCTGGGGACTGCATATCTGCCAACACTTCAATTCATTAGGATACAACGTTGAAATGAAGTATAAAAGCCTGAAAATACATCCTCTTCCACAAAATAATAGCCCTGACCATATTTTCCTGATAAAACAGAAACCAGACAAAGATTTACTTATGTGGTTTAATAGATGCATAGCACGATGAATATTTAATTCCTGATTTGTTTATCAGCTATGAGCAATGCACTGTCTCTATTGCATAGCTCTCTAAAACATAGAAGAGGAAGATAAAAGGTATTTACAAATATTGCCTGACCAGTCTTGTGGCTCCTGTGCAGCTTGTTGAATTGCTATTTATTAGTCTTATAAGGTTTTTGTATCTAATTAAAAATTCAGGGCAGGCTCTGTAAATAAGCAGTAGACAATGTCTGGTCTAAAAAAAGGAACTACCCAGTCATAGAAATGAACTGGGAATACCAGAAACTCCATCTGTCCTGAATAATTACACATTTACAAACTGTTTTGCATAGTACAATACTTTGTATGTTCAAAACAACTGGAATAGTGAGTAGAAGTGCAATTTATCAAGGTGCTGTATGAAATTCATGGAAATCTATTGATAGAAAGGATTTCAAGATTTATGTTACTCCTTTCCTCTTGGTCTGTGGTATGATTTCATAAACTCTCCGATTTCAAGGTTTTCACTATTTTTCTAAATACTCTCTACCAGTGTTGATCATTGTTATGGTTTAAAACCATTATGGTTGCTTTACTCCTTTGCTCATCAATAATATTTTCTTCCAGACTAGTTCCATATCTCCAAGAATTTCCATGAGTCATGTTTTCTAAACTCTTTACTTGCTATATTCCCCTGCATTACCCTCTCTTTCTCAAAATATTGCACTTAAAAGTGATTTTTTTTATTAATCAAGCAGAGTGCAACAACCATTGGATACACATTTTTCATAGAGCAGCACAGTGAATATTTCTCCTAAGTCTACACACAACACTGAGTAATACATCCCAGAGGCAGGTTTTTGCAATAATATCATGGTCTCTGTCCTTTGTGGACTACTACAGCCCTCCAATTTTTTATTTATTTAATTTTTTTTGCAAAGCTACTGATGTTTTTATATTTGTGAAGTTGATTATTTCCTTCCTGTAATATTTCCCTCTTTAAAAAAAGTAACTAACTAAAATTTTTGAAATGTCCGATTTTCCTGTTCCCAAAGTGCAACATCCTTCTCGATATAATCCATATGCGCATTATATTTTGCAAATCTTATATTTCTGTATCACTTGTTGCCTTCTTTGTAAAAACTACTCATAGCAGTGTGCAATCAAATTTTGCAAGTTGGTGAGTTTTTGTTCTCAAGACTTTTCCATCAGTACATCCCTTTCTTATTGGAGGATCTCATTGCCATTCAGTGGATGGGGCCTTACACTGTGAGCAAAAAGTTCACCCACAAGAAACAGTCATTTCTTAATAAGATATGCCCTCTTTGAGCAGTGATTATGGACATGCATCAATAATGCAAAATATCTTAAACCCACCTCAGGTTTTAAGTGTGTGAAGTCAACTGTAATAGTTTATATAACTCAGATGATATAGTCTCAACGTGTACTCTATTGGCAATAATCTAAACTAAACTAAACCAATGCTGTTTATACAAGGTAGATTTTAGTGACAACGCAAAAAAAAAAATATATGCAGGTAATGTATATGGACTATTTAGTTATTTTAATGAAATGTCCATAGGGCAGAAGGTTTACAGTTAACTTTTTTTAAGAGTCCCACTATTTCTGGACAGTGGATTCCATTGACTAAGCTATTTCTTACTGCTTGGTCAGAGACTTTGGAAGAAAATTAAAGTTGCATGTAACTGTTCAGTTTGGAGAGAAATAAGCTGGTAATTCAGGGTGACTTACTCCAGATAAGAGAAGGAGAGGCATGGTCTGTAATATTCCAGTTGGCTTTTTTCAGCTGTTGCTGGGATTTGCTAACTAAGGGACAGAATTCTGACATCTGGCCCTTTGAGTTAATCTTGTGCAGTGCGTGCAAAGGAAGAGCAGCAGATAAATGTATTAATTTCAGCAAGACCATCCGGCCTTAGGGAGCTTACACTCAAACAAGCCTTGTCCTTCTCCGCCCATAACCCAGCCCACAGCTCAAATGTTCAGCTTGGACACAACAGAAAGAGAGTAGTGGAGTTTGTAATGGCTAAATCTCAGCCATCCCGATTCTCTCTCCAGACACAAAGCAAGAATAGCCCCCAAGGATGAGAAGGTATTGGTTGCTGCGAGGTATGAAGCTGGAGACAGGAATTTGTTTTAAAACAGAGTAAATGGAGACACTGAAAGTTTACTCCGGTTTCAAATGCCTTAATACTAAGCCCCAAGATACTTTTGTTCTCTAACTGTTCAATTCTGTATTCTCTAATACCCCTTCTTGTGCTCTGGTTTCCCTGGTTTTTTTGGGTTTTTTTTACCTAAATTTAATTTTGGGGAAGAGTTTGTGGGAGTATAGTATAGCCCTCTTTCCAACATCTCATTAATTTTTCCATTGCCTCCTCCACTCTACCTCAGATTCCGTCTCCACCAAAGCATTGGCATTAGTTTGTACTGAAATTCTTCACTGAAAGCAATTGCATAAAGTGTCAAGATTATTTTAGCTGCATGGGTGCACTTAACTGGGGTACTCAGGCTGCACCTAGGCTGCTGATAAACTTGGAATCCTTTTTTGTCCTTACTGTTCATGAAACTATTGAACATATGTGCATGCTAAGACCGTAATTATAGGTAGAGTGTGGGTCTGGCTGAGGAATACTGGACTTAATGTGGTTGCCAGCATCCTCATAAGTCACTTAAAGAAGACCAGGAGACCTTTTAGGCTGTGCTGGCTTTAAGAAAATATTTGTAGGAAATAGACCAGATTCATGTCAACCACTATGTTGGGTTTTTTCCACACCTTCTGATTATTTAGATGCTACACCTAGATCAAAATAAAATCTAGTTTTGTATATCCACGGTTATAAAAACAAGAGGAGCAATGAAAATCAAACACAGGGTAACTGCAGCAGAAGAAATACATACACTGAACATTTTTCCAAATTTTTATACACAGCAGGCTCGTGAAAGCAKCAGCAGCAGGCTGAGTAGCTTTCATGTGCTTTTTGACTTAGGAATAGAGTGACAACTTTTTGCTGCCTTAAGTGCATGCTAGCTGCTAATTATGCTATTTTAATGCAAATAAAATGGACTGGTGTGTTTCATCATATTAAAAACTATGGATGCTACATTATGGGAGTACTCCAGGTGAGTACTAAAAGCTTAAATGACTATACAATGAAAAAAGAAAAGTTTTCTTTGCACAAGAAAGGCATTTTTTTTCTCTGTTGTGTTTTACTGTTTATTTCCCGGTATGCATCTTGTTCACATTAACAGAACATTAGAGAATACTTTTGAGTCACCAGTGTACTCAATCAGGGTGTAGGAAGCTTGTAGCATGTTAAGATTTTATTATTTTCTATCTCTGGCCAAAAAAAAAAGAGAGTTGATTAGAGAATGGCTCAAGCAGAAAATTAAAGCAAACAGCAAATAGAAGAAACTCAAATTAAGGCTGAAATATAGTTAGTTTTCAACGTGGGCAGGATGAGGTTGGAAGCACACTTAGGTGCAATGCTGCCATTTGTGCTGTCTGAGGGGAGAGGTATTTATTGCTGCTTATATTTTTGCTTTGAGCCCTGTGTAATGGTGGTTATTAGCAGCTATGGCTCACAAACATGCTGCTCTCCTGTCCTCTTTTGCTTGTTTTCCTGAGAAAATGAGAAAAGTTAAATGCTTTCTTGAATACTTGACTAAAAACCTTCCTTGGCTAAAATGGCAGAAGACTCCATGAGGCATACATTGCTGCATTCTGGTTTTGCCCAACTCATGAGACTGAATACATCATTGGTGCTTAATGTCCAGAGATTCAGGAGTAGGAACTTGAATTAATTCTCCATCTCTTTGCCTGTTCTCCTCTGTAATGTACAGCAGGCTCCTCTCAACTCTGGAGTATCTCACTTTCCTTTTTGAATATAACAGCAATGCTTGCCTTTTAGAAATAAAATGGGTGGGGGTATTTATAAAGACAGAATAAACACAGATGTCTGAATTTAAATTCAGATACTTGCCAGAACTATAAAGTAAGGTAAAAATTGGAAGCAGCCTGAAAAAACGCCAACCTGCTCACATTTCATTGTTCTTTTTGAAAGTAAGAAATGAAAGACAAGAGATATCATGCACAAACAAGAATATTAATATGCAGTTCCTCTTTACATTCCTTCTCATTGTTACTGATTTTCTTTTCACTGAGAAATAAAACAACATATATGTCTAGAAAAATACACTCTTCTGTTTAGTCAGTAGAGTTAAAATTGTATTTTTATTAAACACTGAGTACTTCCTCATTTATCATTCTAAATTCCACTGCTTGTTTCCAAGGAGATAGAAATATGAAGGAAAGTCATCTGAGACACTGATTTGTAAGGCTGTTCTCTTTAATGAGAGCTGAATGTGCCTTATTTTTAGGAACAAAATAAACTTGTAGCCTCTGTAGTAAAGAGGTTGGGACTTTGAGTTTCATTTCTGTGCAGGCTTACTTCCTGTGTCTGCCAGTGGGAAGGGGGTTGTCAAATGTTCAGTGCAGTGCCAGATCATCCTTTAGTGGCTCAGTTCTGCTGTTTTCTGCACAGAAGCAGCGCAAGTTCCCTCACCCATCCACCCTTTGAGTAGTGGCTTTCTCCTGACAGAGGGTTTCTTTGGAGGACAAGAATGGACAGCAGACAGCAAGTAGCTTTTCTTCCTGTGAGGAGCTCAGAAATGCCAAAGCCTGGATGGTTCCATAGACACTGAAAAGCCTGTAATTGTTCAGTGCAGTGTAAATGCTAAATTCCAACCAGAGATTTCTTTCTTGGCTTAATTCCATTAACAAAATCCCAGCTGAACCTGGAGGCAAACCCTTCAGTTGTCTTACCTGAAGTAGTCTTCACCACCTCAGTTGTGTTCCTGAGTCCTGTGAAGGCGAACTGGTACAGCCTCCAGGAGCGGGTGTCCCCCACCTCCACCGAGCTGCGCTTCCACTGGTAAATGATCTCCTCTCTGGGGTACCCATCTTATGGCAATGGAAAATACAGAATGCTTGGTTTCATAGTCATTAATAAGGTTTAGGGTGCTTTGGGGAGTAAAAATACTACTATCTATTTCTGGAAAAAAACTGGAGAAGCATATTGCAAGTAAATTATAGATATGTTTTTCTCAAGTTTCTAACTAGTGCCTTTTATTTAATGTCACATTTTATTAATTATAAATTATAATAGCACTTGAGATAAATTTTTCAAAAATAGGATTTCCACTTTTGTGGACCTAATAGGATGCAATTTTGCCCATCCTCCTGATCCATCTGCAGCTGGACCAGGAATTCACATCTTGATCTAACCATAAAATGTCAAACTCTTGCCTCCAACTAGTGCAATAGTAAAACACCCGTACACAGAGAGAAAGTAGAAGGCCAGGATACCTTGATGCTGAAAGTAAAAATTTCTTGTTTTATGCTCAGATAAAAGCATAAGAGTTGTGAACATATATGATACATGTACTGACAAAAAGATCAAAATAAAAGTAAAAACCAGTGGGGTATGACCTTTACTGCCTCGAAGTACGTAAAAATAAATTTATAATAAGAAGTTCAGTGTGGGTCAGAAAAAGTAATATTTTTAAGCATGYTACTTACAGCTTGAAAATTCCAGTGGGCAGGAGTGAACATCCATTGGGAAGTTGTGTAACTGTAGCTGACACTCAGCATCAATTGTCAGCCTGAGAAGAAAGAGATCAGGATATAGGGAATGCACTTCATAAGTTTGTCCTGAAAGCTACATCATGGCAAGCAAAGCAAGATTCTTACTATTATGGACACATGGACACTGGCTATAAAATATACAAACATTTTATATATATATATATATATATATATATAAATAAACTATTGTTATCTATGAAATTATTGGAATATTCCAAACATAGGAAGATATCATGGTTACTGCTAAGCAATGTTTCTTTTTTGGTTCCACGGACCCTGATCATCTACTTTCTGGACTGTCTAATGGAAGAAGGCATTAAAGTTCTGTTCCTGTGCATCTGAAATGGCAGCATTACTCATGACTGACAAATCCATAAGTAGATATACAGGTCATCTCATGAGCAGTGACAAATCTTTGTGTCACAACATGCCATAATGCACTAGGAAAATGTATTTTACATGACAAAAATTCTATTTCAGAAATGATGGATAGGAGTCCAAATTTAGACATCTGCATCCAAGACAGCCATCTAGACTCCCTTCACAGCTAGTGTAGAGGTGCTCTGAGGATACACTTCCACTCACTCCAAAATAAGATATTTAAATTTAATCAGAAGAAAAATGTGCCAAAAGGTGTTTGCCTCCACTGAATATGAGGAGAATCACAATGACAACTCAGGTAGTGTAAGTCCTAAGCTCAGGTAAAGACAATTACTTTTAGAAATCTCAAGTAAGATGAAATGTACCCTCTGGTGTTCCTGCTAAAAACTCTCCTATTTTTCATTCACTCCCAGCCCAGTCATGAGCTGCAGGGTACTTGGACTTTGGAAGGGAGGAAACAGGTGGGGTGAGAGATGGAAAAAGGAAAAGGGTGAGGTAAAATGTTTGTTCCACGAGGTGTCTCTAGGAAAGCTGTAGGTTTCTGGTCTTTGCTGATTCTGGGGTGTTTAAATGAAGATCCCTGGTTTGTCTCCAGGTTCCTGAATGAAAGTATTATGGGAAAATGACCCTGACTCTCATTCTGTGGGATGCAGAGGAATGCTGGGACCAAGTTAATGAAGTCCAAAGGCAACCTTTCTGCATTAGGGATTTAGGAAGAAATGTAATTTCCTTGTTTCCCTTCCTCTTCTCATTTTCATCATCTTCAGTACCACAGACACTTGATTTCCAGCTGGGCAGGGTGGTTCTTAGACCTGGGGAAGGTGACTGAGGAAAACCAACCAGCCCTTCAGAATCCCTGTTCAGGACAGAATCCTGGCTGTGTGATACCATCACATTTCATTTCTGGGTTAATCGCGGTTGAATCCTCGGTGCTTGCTGTGACTCACCAGCACAACTAAATATATATTCATGGCAGATACCTCTTTCCAAGTTCCACCAGATAAATCTCTTTCTAGTGAGAGAAACCGAGGAATTTGAAGAGGAAGGTAATAAAATCCAAACAGACTAGTAGTGTAGCCAAGTCCAAATTTAACATTTAAAAAGTGGATCTAGGCTCATCTTTATCAGACTAACTTTGATTTGCATTGGATTTCAATTCTGATTATTCTATTATCTCTTCTGGAAATGCAATATGCAATAAATGTGAAATCACTATGAAATTAAGACTCCTTTTTGTAACTCAGATTGTTGCAACATTAAAAGGTTGTCTTAACCAAAGCCTCACATCTAGTCATTAAAACTATGAGTGTAATTTTCTCCGAAACTTTATTTTTGGCTCCAATGAAGTAAAAGCAAAAAACACTTTGACAAAATGCAGTCTAAAACTCAGATAATCTTATGTCTATCATCTCTGATTCTATACTCTCATTTTAAATTACAAATTCTCTTGAAAAATCTCTGTTTATCTATATTTTACATAAACCTGAATATTATATCACATGCAAGAAAAAGTATAAAAAAACCCCACAGGATTTCCACATGTAGGAAGTATTTTATTATCATTTGGAATATGATATTTGGGTTGTTACATATGGCAT
The DNA here is from genome assembly GCA_003546035.1 of Mixornis gularis. Taxonomy (NCBI): domain Eukaryota; kingdom Metazoa; phylum Chordata; class Aves; order Passeriformes; family Timaliidae; genus Mixornis; species Mixornis gularis. The sequence goes on from QVAJ01000024.1 coordinate 4,043,354, forward strand.
ATGCATAACCTAATTATTGAAAAGGTAATTTGTCTTAAAAGAAAAACTATACATGTGACTGAGGAACCTGGACAGGTTGAGCATATCAAGTTCAGACTCATGAAAATTTTGGTGGAATGGGGCATATCCATAGGTTTGACTTAAATATTCAATTCTGGATGGCAAAACCTTATTTACCTAAGATATTTGATGAATAAATTGCTTTTTCAGGCTGGAGTTTCATTTGGTTAAATTGTAATCAATTCAGAATAAGAGGCCTTTGATGCATGCACCAGCTCCTTTTATACCATCTTCTTAATTCAAGGAGATGTCACATTTATCAGTTTAACACAATAAAAAAGTAAAAGGGATGATATCAAAGGCAAACAATAAAACATACCTGAAAATGAAGACTAATTGCTATAAAAATGCCTAGATTAATGTTAATATAGGAAGGTGAGTATTGTGGAGCAAGACAGTACAATCAGTAAGAAGAAATAAAACTATGTATTGTGGCAACATCAAATAAACATAAAATTGATATCTTCTAAATTCTTCCCTTTTTCTGGGTTGTTTGCATAAATATATAGGAAAACCCAATTTTTTTTTCCTTCAGGGTAATGTCAAATGACCCAAATTCACAGGATTTTTCTCTTTGGTTTTCCTTAGAAAAAACGAAATGAAAGGTATAAGTACCTCAATGTGTACAAGACTCTGCCATCATTCCAGATCCTGAGCATCCTGTTAGGAGTTGTTATCCAATGAGCATCAGCCTTCTTGGAATTTCGGAAAAATGTGTCAGGTATCCAGATCTTCCCAACCATGTTGCTGTTTAACCTGAGCACTTTTATAGTGCTGTTGAACTTCAGACGTCTGTCATACCACGTTTGGGCGAAAAATATATCAATTGTATATTCCTGTTGTGTTAACCAGAAATACTGATGAAAACATAGCACTCAGCATTCCACACAACTCCCAATATGCTTTCCTTGATTTCATATGAAAAACCTGTGAGCTACAGAAGGTGATACTAGAAACGACAATCTCTTTCTGTGAAGTTTTGAGGCGTGTTTTACAAACATTTATTTTAAACATAATTTATTATTTTACCATTGACGATAAAACTAAGGTGCAAGTGTTATGTGCACCTTTCTAATTCTGTGTCCCCCCCATCTCAGCCTGCACCTGCTCAGGTCAGAGAAAAATTACTTATTTCCTTGCATCCAGGATGGGAAAAGCTTGACCTGACTTAATTGCCTGTATCCCTGATTAATCTCGGAAATGGTGAAGTCTCTGGAGAAGTTCAAGGTTTTTTACTTATTATTTCTTGGTGGCAAGAGTGGTAATATCACTCGTGAATGGTTTTCCTGATTTTGTAGCAATCTGGAAGGTTGGTTTTACCAGAGTTAAAGTGTTACAAAGCATTTGAAAGCAGAGCACGTAAAAATGTGAGAATATGTTAAAACCATTATTTTTGCATTTTTTCAGCATATAGCTCAGTATTCTGACTTGTACAGATTTATAGCTCATAGAGTCCTCCCATCCATAATTAAAATGAGATTTTGAAAATAATATAGGTATGCCACGACATTAAGAACTAATGGGAGCTTTGTAATGTCAAAATGATGGAGACTTTGTAACAAGGAAAATGGGCAATCCTTTACCTACCATATTGATAGCATTCACGGGGCCGATGCTATTTACGTACATGTCAGTGTGAATTATTGTTGGTTTAACTGCAAGAGAAACAACAAGAATCAGTAACCAATGAAGGTCAAAATCAACTACGTGAAAGTCAAGCACGAGCATGTTGCTATGGCATCTCTCCTCTGTGGTTGCCTCACATTTAAATGTGCATATAAAACAAATACAAATTTACAACGTCTTGAAATTAGTTGGAGACGCTTTGAGACAAATTCTTACATCATTTACTCTATCAAAACACATTCCCTTATTCTATGAGAACAAATACTGAAAACAGTGTTGATAGCTTAGAATGGCTCATCTGACGGAGAGGATTTACATTTTGTGTCAGGTCACAGCAACGTATCAAAACAAAACATAATCAACTAAAGGAAACTTATTTCTCTTATGATGCCTTGCATCACTTGTTTTACATTATAATGCCAAATGCAACTTGACTGCTGTTGTCTGCATAGGTGGCTGTAGATAAGTAACAATTTTGTGAGCCCAAAGCCAAAATACTTAAGGCTCTAAGGCAGAAATTAAGAATAGTTGTTAAATTAATTCATTTTGAAATTACTCCATTTCAGCTTTATTCTTCTTATAAACCTTGGCTACAGCATGATTGTTTTTTCCCCAGATGATTTTCAGAATGCTTTACTTCCTTTCTTTTTTTAAAGTCTTGGTTTAAGTGAAGACAAATTTCTCTGCTAATTTACACTGTATACTTACACTGAAGGTTAAAGACTCATGTTATCCTTCACTGTGAAAAATTCCTGTTTATAAATCTCTGTAAACTTCCTTCATTAACCCTGCTGCTCTCTGCTTTTCTCTGTCTGCCTCAACATCCTCTGCCTTCCTGTACAATCTTATTACTGCTATATCCTCTTCTGCAGAGGTATTTTCTGCCTGCTCTGTGCACTCGTGGGGCTTCTCAAACTGACTTGCAGCAATTCAGGGAGAATTTTTCCTTCGAGTTACCTCAGTAATCAGTGGAGAGGAAGATTCCTYCAAAAGGTGATTCAGTCAAATAAGACTTCCATTCTGAGTCTAGGCTTGGCTCTATATACTTACACTGGCTGTGAGAATCATCTGGGCAGATTTTGGCTTTCTGTTTGACTGCAGTTGTCTTTCGTGAACCTCTTCCTCTGTGCCCTATTTTGTCACCTCCTGCCCTGCTGTGCAAGTGAGGGCCCAGGCTGCATCAGTCTGTGCAGACCTGCTGCTGTTGGAGGCTCTGTATCCACCACATCACACAAGGATTAGGGTCTGTCAGCCTCTTTTTGGCCTTTCTTTCTAATGTATTATATGGGATTCTTTAACAGCATCTTTTAGGTACATAAAAAAAGAGAAAATCTTGCTTTTTCAATCCCCCGAAGTTAAGTTCTGCACGTCCTATGGAGGTAAATCATCAAGCTGCCTGATTCAGCAAATTATAGCACTCTTATTAGATGCTTTAGGATAGATTCAGCAATCTTAATTTATGTCAGCTTCCAAACTCATGACTACTTTACATACCTCTGATGTTTTTCTGCATTGCATTTCATTCTCGTAACTACTTTGAATGGATTCTGCTTCCCAAACAGCATAATATAACATGAAAATTCTTTCTCTTCACTGCTTAATCAAAAGTGGTCTGAAACCAAAACCAACATACCTCCTATGTCAGGTCTCAATTTGTTGTCATATCCTTCCAGCAAGCCATTTAAAATAAGAGTGACATCACTCTCATGGACTTTGGGAGTCAAAACCCAAGTCTTATTTGAAGTGTAATCTTCATAATCATCATCTCCCTTTTGGGTGGAGCTATTAAAGAAACAAAAATGAAGATAAGAAAAGCCTTGAAAACTACAAATTAGGAGGTAACTTCTTTGGAAGACAACACACACACATTTAATAATGTAAAAGCATTATAAAAATTTCCCATTTTCAAAATTAGACTCCCAGTATAGATACCAAATATCAGTTGAGGTTACAGTTCACTTAATCAGCATTTTCCCTTTAGTACGGTTGAGATCACATTCTGTCTGTTCAGAGGTACATCAGTGCTTATCACCTTTGCCATGGCTATTTTTGCTCTCATTGGCTCAGGTGGGAGCTGTTATGAAACAAATCTGTCACTTACAGCTTATGCAATTCTCCACCTAAATATCACTTATGTACACGTTGTTGTTGCTTTACCTCTATTGAAGAGAATTTGATGAAACACATTACTGACAAGACCAATAATTAGATTCATTCAGACAAACTTCTCATGCATCTTTTCTCCACTCTGATGAACTTGAGTTTATTGCGCATTTGGAAAGTTGAGCACGAATTTTTGCCAAGGGTTTTCCTCTTCATTTTTGCTAACCAGAACCCACAGAGGATAAAAAGTCTGCTGGGGTTTTTCTGCTACTCAGAAGTATGACAGCAGATCTAATTCAACCTGCTTAGCACAGTAAAAAAGGCAAGTTTGGAGTCAGAAATGTGTAGACTAGTCTTAATGGATGTTTTGTTTTCTCAAAATCAGTGCCTCCAGTTCTAGAGGAGAATATTGAAACTGCTTCAGAATATGACATAATCAGATATTTTCATTTCAAAATGTTAGTGGTAATCAGCTGAACAGTGCTAGGCAACTCTACTGTACTGTTTTTTTTGCATAATATGCCAGTGGCCTTCTTTCCTGCCCTGCTTCTGTGACAAAGTTTTAACACTGCTGGCTAGATATGGAAAATCTTAATGATACTAGAAATGTCTTAAGCCAGTGGATAGAGTTTGGATACAAATGAGTGAAAAGCAGGAAAATTAATTATTTTCCAGTTTCAGCCAGAATCTGAAAAGATGTGGGAAAGAGCACAGAGAAACAGATTCTCATGGGGGCTGGACCTTCTGCATGGAACACAAGATTAGAAGAGACACAGCTGGTCATGGTCATGGGTGCAGTAGTGAAGGGACTTGTCCCAGAGCCTGAGAGCATCATTTTGTCAACAGCCACCTTCATTCAACTGAGGCTGTGCCCACTCTTCCCTACAGTGCTCTTCTGCTGCATCCAGCTTGTACCTACTCAGAGAGCATGGCCCAAAGGCTTTCCTGTGTTTAGGATCTGTAAGCCAACTACACAAATACAGTCTCACTAGGAAAGAGGCTTTGAGTTCTTTCTTCCCCTGGGCACAGCCTAAGAGGAAACAGCTGCAGCTGGTTTTGCCTCTCAGTGCAGGACACTGCTGCCCAGGAGGTGCTGAAAGCACAGGGACATTTGAAGCAGCCTGAGATTGCACAGGGCTGTAGCAACTAGGAATGTAGAGGATGGAGAGAGAGCTAGACTGGCTCTGGGTTGAGTTTGGAAGCTGCTAACGAATGTGATCTACACCTTTGTTACGTGTGCTGGGTACCAGCCACTGACTGCAGCCTCCAGGCACCACCTCACCCACCCTGCACCAGCCTGGGAGCTTCAGCTTCCCAGGTCAAGAATTGGCAACCCAACCTCTTCATTCTGGCTGCACAAGCCTGGACCTGCAGTGCTTTATTAGGAATCAAAAACAAAGTTTTAATTGGCAATATGGTCCATAGTATTCTGCTGGTACTGACAAACAGGCCAATTTAATTAAATTGGGAGAATTTTTTTTTTTTATTCAGTTGTCAGGAGTTCAAAGATCTAATTGTAATTCAAAGAAACATAATTGAAGCCAAATTCTCTCTCCTGGAGGAAAGGAAATACTTCTAAATAAAATCTTTGCAAACAGAAGGCAATAGATTATGTGTTTTCAAACTATGCAAAGTGAATGAAGAAAAATAACTTTATTTATAAAAAACCTTATTCCTGTTTTATAACCAATTAAACAACCATTCTCTGAAAAGAATATCTTTTTATGAATGGAAAAGAAAAATAAATAAAATGCATTTTTTTCACGAAGGCAACATGTTATTGAATATCAGTGCACTGAGCAAGCTTCAAAACTCAAACCAGCTAATTAGTAGAGTCTGGTCTACTACACAGTGAAAGATTAAAATGTTAGTCTAGAAGTTTTCTTAGATCTAAAACAACCATATTGGACAGTAGCCCACAGTAAACTGAAGCTTCCATTCCTTCTTGGAAATTATTTGTATGACAGAAATAGCTGTTGGTTTGCTCATCTCTCATCTCAAGCCATTTTGGCACTCCACGTCTCCAAAACCAGCAAATGCTTTATGAAATTAGTGGGAGACAGAGGAGGGAAAACACAGTCAATGGAGCTGAGGAAAAGTGTTACTGAATTCCAGCTTTTATAAGAATTCCACAAGGGCCATAAGTTAGCATGGGTAGGAAATTGTCTGTCTGTGTATGCCTGCACTCCAGTCAGAAAAATCAGAGGTGCTTCTCTACCCAAAGGAGCAGAGCTTTAGCCATGCAATGCCATTAACACAATGAAAATTATAATGGCAAAGCCCTTTTCATCTCCTTAAGACTTTCAGATCCTTCTGATTATATGGCTGAAATTTTGCAAGTGCTTTTAATGTCCAACGCAAATTTGTTAAAGCCTAGATTATACCCAAATGCATATTGAAATCTATTTTTATTTTTCTGATGGCTAGAAATTTTCAAATCTAGTAATATAGATATGAAAAGAAACACATATTTAGCTATTTGCAGATTAAACTATAATTTTTTAACGTTCATCTTTCAGATACTTATAAAAAATCTCACTATTTGAGATATTCCCACTGTGACATTAATGCCACTGCAAGATGTCTGCAACATTGGTTTACATAAATCCAAAAATACATACGTTTCCCTAGTTGGAAAAGAGATTGCTTAAGAGGGTCAGAATCTTGAAACTTGATTGAAACTTGAACAAGCTTGAAACTTCAAGCCATAGAGTAATTAAAGCTAGAAGGAACTTTTGGAGGTCATCTGGTCCAATCCCTTCTCAGTTTGCCAGCTGAGTCTGCATGTGGTGGATCTGATGGTAATCATTTATAAATATAGATATGTGTAATATCACATATGTATGTGTATACATTACATATCTCTAACACAAGTGTTTAACATTCAGGGGGATCTCTGTATGTCTCAAATTACTTGAAATGCATCTTCACAAAGCAGGAAGAGGGCAGAAATTACTGGTGCGAATAAGCATTTATTAACTTAGATCTGATTTTCTTAATAATATATGCAAAGATCTATGAAATGGTATTTCACTCTACAATTACATAAAACCTCATTGTGCCCATGGGATTTTTACCATGTCAGGGGCTAAACAGGGCTGAACTAATTTTTTTTATCTTCCTTCCTAAAACAAACACATACTAATCTTAATCCTGCATTGAAGTTGTTGCTTGATTTATAAYACTTATATATCTTCTTCGAGTTTGCATTGGTGAGGAGTAACTTCAGCACAAATTGAGGTTGATGCAAAATAAATATTCAGGAACTTATTCTTCACATCTCTGCCAATGAATCCATACATTTCTTTGCATTACTCTCTRGGTAACATTTAATCATTCTTGGTGCAAGTGTAATCCCTGTGGGCAGAGGTACCCACTGCAGGTGGACCWGGGGTCACCAGCCAAGGGAAAAAGGATTAATGAAATGATGCTCACTGCCATTGTTACAGCCTCCTTTATGGCCCCTTAGCACTAAAGCTATTATTTCTATACTGGAAATACATTAAAATTGTAGAAAAGGATATCTCTGCTGGGAAATCACTGATGCACTAGGAAAACAATTTTTTTTCCATCCCCTTTATTGATCCTTCTTCCGAAGACATGGTCAAAGCCATTACTTAAATGTTTCATTAATGTACTGATACACCATTCTCTTAGCAGCCCAAAGCCACAGAAGTCCACATTATGGTTTGGGAATCTATTTTTTTTTTTAAATGGATTCAGCATGATTTCTTTTCTTTTGTGCTTCCATTTCCCTGAAAATAAATTTGATGCCTATGTAAAATTAATCTGCACTTTAGTAAAACTTAACAAAWAATTATATTAATGGTATGTAACTGTCTTACATTACTATGCTTTCAAGTCTTTTGGCTTAAATTCTTTAGTTCAAAAATTAATATAGGTTACCCATTTCAAATCTACTGTGYTTTAGTTAATTGCTAACATAAAGTCAACATAACTTGGGATGCTCTCCGCTGTCATCTCTGTATCAGAGAGATTCCAACATGATTTCCAGGAGAATCATATGTAATGCTTCCTGGAAAGACACATCCATGTGCTGGTAGAGATAAGCCATGCATTATTTAATATCACGGACAGCAGCAATAATTTTACAGTCTAAATTGGGGGACAGATTGGGCACGTCTTATTTAAGTAGTGAGCAATAACTCACAAAGGGTATCCCTTTGAAATAAGGTATTATTCTCTAACCCACAAGAACACAGTTTTCACAACTTGTTACAAGGAGGAGAAGGGGGAAGGATACTCTTCCCTGGTAAAAAACCCTTCCATGGTTGGTCAGTCTTTCAGCCTTTAGATATGAGGTCATATATTAACTCATCAAAATCTCTGTAGTTCCACTGACTTTAAATGAGTTATGCCAGTTTGTACCTGCTGTGGGTCTGCCCTCTAATTTTTCTAAATATACAAAATTAATTTGAACTATTACCAAGAATTTTATTGTGAAACTTCACCTAAGAGTTAATTGCTARTATTGCATTGTTGTTTACAAGCAGAATCAGAGTACCCACAAAGTGCCTATAGCAGGCCTGTAGCAGTACTGAATAGCTAATGACTAAACAATTTAAATCTAATTAAAAACTTAAGTTTATTTATCAAAAAATCTGGGCTATTTCATCTTTTATACACAGTAAGCTATAGAGCTTTCAACAAAGATTTAATAAACTGCTTGAACATGAACTGAGTTTTCCATTGAAAGCACCAATGTTTTCTACCTCTCAGGGAAGAACTGAAACAAGGCTCGCCAGTTCACCTGTTTAACTAGCACTTTGATTTAGTGAAGAGTCAAGTTTGATTCATTCTCTGATGGGCATATAAAATTACCCTGATCTATAGGTCATACATTATTCATGGTGATAACAGGGTCAGTGRGAAGGAAAGATGTATTCCAGGTTCCCACTGCGGACACAGAGATGCTGTTTGCAGATGTGACGTGTGAGGGTGTGGAGATAGCAGAYGTGGAAGAGAATGCAGCGTCTCTGGAAATCTAACAGTGTCTAAATTCTCCCTTGTTGACTCACATTTCAAGTAAAGGTATCTTGACTGAAGCAGAAAATGTTTTCACAAAGCTGTGCCAAGAATTCTCTTGTCCTGTTTGTGTTTCTGTTCTGTCCATTTGTGTTGTTTAAATCCCAAGGCTATGTGCAGGACTGAATTTCTGCTCTTGCCATAAAAATGGTGCAGGACTGAGTTTCTGTTCTTGCCATAAAAATGGCACCTATTTTCTCTTTTACTACTAAATKTTCATCACAAATACCCAACCTTTGATTTTATTAGGACTGCAAATCATGTAATGCAAAGATTAATCTCTTCCTAGATCATTTCCCACATCAAAGATGGAAACTCAGATGCTTTTCTTAGAGAGGAGAAGATCCAGTCAGTTATCAGAAGTTCCATAATGGAAAATGAAATTGAAAAATTTGGACTAAGAAATCACTGAGAAACTGTCTTGTAAGTCCTTMTCCCTTCACCTAGAGTTGTGGTGCTCCTGCAACTACAACTCTGGATGAAACTATAATGTTCCAGAAGAGCCTGAAATCCAGGATTCACAGTTTKCWGMAAACTTTGTTTCACATGGCCACAAGGGTGGATAAGCTGTATTTTGGGCATTTGTTGTAGTCATGTAGTAAGGGAGGCTGAGCAAGTTCACAGTAGGAAAGAAAATAGTTTTGACCTCTATTCAGTGGTTTGGGTGGGGTGGATTTTAGGTAGGTCACCTGGAGAAGATARTTTACTTCCCAGGCACTGCTTCTGCTGCAGCTATCATTCCATGTACTACTCAAATTATGTAATGTAGTTAAAATCTTGGCATGAAATGATTATTTAAAACAAAGCAAAGCTAAACTTTTCTGTCATCCCTAAGTCACAGAGGGACTGAAGTGCATATGAAAATAATTATTGAAAGAATATTACAGTTCTCATAAAGAAATAGCTACAGATGAAACACTTAGATTATGGGACCAGGCACACAAGTCTCTAAATGGTTTTTTAAGAGCCAGAAATTACTAGAGGGGCACAAATGAATGCTCCCAGCAATGACTTCTCAGTCATCTTTACTGAACATGAAGGCCCCAAACTGCCAGCAATCAGTCATTTCTGAAAACTGTGCCTGCCCTGAGATTTAAAGGCTGTCTGGGTTCCTGTGAACATTTACACTCTGTTCCCCTGAAGAGATGACACCTGGCAAGGCAGCACCTATGGATCATGCTGTGGATTTCACAGGCTTTCTTGTAGTCATCCAGCAATCCCAGCAACATCACTGGTGCYTGTCAGCCATTTTGAGTAAAGCACTCCAGTTCTTAAACCTCTTCACAGACTTCTAAAATAYTATATGGCAGTGKTGGTTTTGTATTAGTGTCTATAAARCTGTCAATCATAGCAGACTGGTTTATCTTACAGTCCTTCTACATCTTGCCCAAGACATGCACTCACATTCACTACTGCACTTAAGATGTAATAAGTTTTAACTCCTTGTAACTACTGTTAAAACATCTATTTTCCATATTTTTAGATTCAGCTGCATTTGGCTACAGCAARTGTTTATAAAGGTTTAAAATGAAAAATTTAACTTGGTTTATGTTTTGTTTCATTCCTGTCAGTTCATGAAAACACTTTTTTAAAAAGCCCTGYGGAGTGCATTTATAGAGTGCTAACAATAAAACTCCTGGTTTGCAGTATTTACAGTGTTTTCTAGTTCACTGTGCTGAAAAATTATAGTGCAATTTTTGCATTGCACAAGTGATTGGATTCAAGTCATGAGTGACCATGAGGGTTATTGTCCCTTTTAAAATATTTCTGGTTGCAACAACATGGGCTCACAGCCAGTTGTCACAAAAATTGCCAGAAACAGAGACCAGTGTTAGCAGCCCTGGCAAAGAACCAGAAGCTGAAATGTAGCACCCAGTCTAGAATCTGTTTCTTCAGCAGAACATTGAGGTGTATTGTTAAGTAAATTGATAAGGGATATGCATCTCCAAGTCTATCAGAACAGATTAACAGATTAACGTTGGTGTTATTAACCAAAGCTGAATTACACCACAATATAAGACTTGTGGGTATGGAGAGGAATTGTATGTTTCCCTGAGGGAGGACAGCAAAGTGTAAAGAGATGAAGGAAACTTTAGGCCAGTAAGGAATAGAAAGATAATTATAGAAACAAGCATACATCATTCATTTTGAACAGCCTGAGCTTGAAGTGCAGCATTTATAGTTACTAGAGCTCTGGAGGAGTCTAAGATGTGATCAGATGATTCAGATAAGCCTGCATAACTTAAGATGATTATTTCATTTTTTTTTTTTTTAAGCTGAAATTTTTTATAACTATGTTTCTTTATATTTTATTTACTGGAGGTTATATAATCTACTTCTGTATCTGTTTCCACAGTGGTTATGGATACTCGTGTTAGCAGTGAGCAAAAGCATTAGAAACAAACAGAAAAGGAAGAAATAGCTACAGCTATTCTGCACCAATCCTAGGGTTAGCTTGAGTTGATCTGCTTTATTTGAAAGTACCTAGCTATATCTAAGTCTAAATGGTTTAATTTTGGAATTATGTGAACCTCAGTAGGTTTCTTTTTTGTTTTACATTCTTTTTGCCACACCTCTGCCCTCCCATCCCCTTCTCTCCTATTTTATTTTTTTTTAACCATTCTATGCASCTCTGAATGTGAAATCTAAGGCATTTGGAGCACGATTTTTGCCCGTTGCTATTACTCAACTCCTGCAGATTTCCACTATAGTTAGCAATTCTCAAGAGAAGGAGTAAAGGACCATTACTGAAATGTGATTTGACTAGGTCTGTTTTAGCTTGAGCTCCCTTCATTTTTTTCTGGCTGTGTTTTACTGTATATAATTGTCATCTGTTAGTATTCCATGTGATATCTCTTCCCCAATGATCTACATTGCTTTTATAAAGGATGGCTCTAAAATCTCACTGTAAATTAAAAAGCTCAATTGTCTTCTCAGTGAGTAAGATTAGGAAAACATGGATGCCCTCCAGCCATTTAAACAACATTAACTCAAAACTCCCAATCCCATTGCTCAATTAGACTCGAGGAATGAAAGAAAATAGGTTCTTGTTCTGTAATACCCYATGAGGCACTCGTATTTGTGGTTTTTCAAAATTCTTGCACAATCTTTTTCTGTATTTTGTCTGCATAGTAATTTCACTCAGAAGGAAGTCACTTCTGGAATCAATCACTCATGATGTAGTCATCTTCTCATCACTATCTCTCAATGTTTAAAAACAAACATGTGAGGTGCTAGAAATGTCAGCAGTTTTGCTTATTGAGTAACACTCCTGAGCATTTTTTTTTGAAATTTAAAATGCTTTTTTTTGTTGTTTTTAATTTGTCTACTAGTGTGAGCTATAAATTCAAGTTAGGCTGAACATAAATTCACGTTAAGCTGAATATAAATCCTTATTAGAACTAAATCTATCAGGGAATGTTTTCATTCTCATCTTCTGCATCTCAGTACACAGAAGAGCACTATAATGAAGTGTTCCTGGTGTTGGGCCAGGAGCCAGGAACATGGAATGCCTACCCCAGCAAAAGGACTAGTGAGTGKCCTACTTGCTGTGCTAAGCCAAGTGATATCTTCTCTGCATGTAAGTGTAAACCATTTTTACATTAATAAGCACATAACTGTACCTTATTATTTGTGTTTGATGAAGACTGGGTATGATGCTCAACCATCTCATGATGGAGGAGGAAACAATCCCTAACTGTTCCTTAGGGAATGACTTTGCATTGTGCTTGCCAGCAACATAAAAGCCCATATTGTTGGTAAAGCAAGTGGGTCAGATGAGTCCTCAATGTTTAGGGAGCCAAAAATAAATGTGAATCTAGTATAGGTTTATTCTGAGTGTATTAATAATTCTTACTTCTCTCAGATCATGGGACTATCATTACTGGAATGTTTTTAGATAGAAATGCATCTGAAGAAAGAGCTGAATGAACAGAAAATAGCTGCTCAACACACGTCTTTAATTACATCATCATGAAGCCAACTCATTCACAAAATAAGAATAAGCAAATAGTGAAAATTAAACTGGTTTTTCYGTTGTTTCTTTTTTAAACAATGCTTCTGATTTAACTTCATTTTTAATGCATGGTAACCAATAGTAACCCATGTGTTCCCACACAAACTAACTTATATCATGCAAGACACTGTTTGCACTCATGCTCGTAAAACAGACTGTGCAGGGGTGGATGTGGAATTTAGTTCTGATAACAGGCTAGATGTGTGATACATTAAGAATGTAAGTGGCAAACTAATGTCTCTATGTCAGCTGAGTAGGAAAATCGTCAACAAGTGTTCTGCAATTCCCCCGTGGAATTTATCTGTTTTGCTGGACTTTCTTTGGTGGTTGGTACTATCAGGATGGCTTCATRTCAGGGTCTCCTTAGCCCCATGGGACATATAAGCATGCCAGTTTCTGGGTAAGGACTGTCAGCACCTCTGCTCTAAAATGCACCCAGGCAGAGTTTCTCAACTCACCCCATTCCTGTTTAACCTGGAGAAAAGGAGGCTTAGGGAGAACCTTACCACTCCCTATATGACCCTGACAGGAGGTTGTGGCCAGGTGGGGGTCAGTCTCTTCTGCCAGATAACAAGGGATAGCACAAGAGGAAACAGCCTCAGGTTGCACCAAGGGAGGTTTMAGTTGGAAGTTTGGAAAAATTTCTTCCCTGGAAGGGTTGTCAGGCATTGGAACAGACTGCCCAGGACAGTTCTGGAGTCACCAGCCCAAAAGTGGATGTGATACTTGGGGACATAATTTTGTGGTGAACATGGCAGTATGGGGTTAGTGACAGGACTCAACGATTTTAGAAGCTTTTTGCAGCTTTAATGATTCCATGATTCTGTACCTTTACCCTGCTATGCTCTATTCCAGGTCCACTTCTCAATGCCTCTGCTGTGGTAGCAGCCTTGTTTTTCTCTGCACAGTGATGTCAGTAACTCGTTYTCCATGGAGTCATGGCTTGTTACTATTGTCTAAATAAAACTCTGGTTGTACCATACAAAAAGTCAAATAAATTAGCCATAGATGCCTGGTCAATTAGATAAATGTCTGTGGCAGCTAAACCAAGTAAAACGAAGCTGTGGGCAGGTCAAGAGGAGTTCAGACCCTGGCAAGCCTGTCCTGAGGCCGTGCAGGCTCAGTGCAAAGCAGTGGCTGTGCTGTGTTGCTGGGCTGCAGCTGCAGTTCACACATGATGCTTCCAAAAATCATCACATAAATTGTGRTGCAAAGCTGCTACATGTTACTTGCCCATTTATGCCCCACTTTTCTAGAGACAATTTCAAAAAGAAATGGTGGGCTGCTGAAAATTTTCTAAAAAGCTTACTATGTAGTCCATAGAAAGAAAATCTCACATTTCAGCTATGTCACCATATTCAGCTTTATATGCAAGAATTTCAGAACCTTTTTTCTGAAAAAATGATTGTTTTAAAGATCCTAACTAATAAATACTATGGTGATTCTGTAACTTTATTTTAGTGAGAAGAAACCGTGTATAGGCTCACTCAGTGTCTTATCTTTTTTCTTTTTCCTATCAATCTCCAATAAGTAAAATTGTAAAATAAGTAAGGCACATAACATGCAAATTCTACCTAGCTCTGAAGTTTTTGACGTTTGAGTGGGCTAGGCATAATGATCACTGCAAAGCCTATCTTCCCATCCCTTGCATTTGAATGTGGCTCGTCAAAACACCAGGAAAGTAGGAGCAATTTCTATTCCATACACATACAAATATATATCTCCCAGAATTCTCTTTTTCCTCCACAAATATTTTGGCATAGCTTTTTTTAGTCTTGTCAGCATTATAGGATTTTGCTTTATAAATTGTCATTGCTCTGATTATGGCCAGAGAAGCTTTTCCTTGTAAAAGGAATGAAAATTTTACAGAGAAAGTTACTAGAAACTTCTTTTATATGTAGATGTTGTTAAGGGCTAGAGAAAGCTGGATGCCTGATAACTGGAAGAGAGAGCAAGAATAAGGGCAATAACCAAGTGCAAGCAGAARCTATGAGTGGGTTTGATTAATGTGTACAACTGGCTGCAAGGGTCAGAAGTAGTAKGGATGTAACCATGGACATATTCCAAAAGCATTATTTTGAAACACTGCACTGGGAGCCTAGTTTATCCAGCTCTATTACCAACTTATTTCCGAAATTTCTGGAGAGAAGAAACCATATTAAGATCCAAGAGATGTAACCAGAGTTTCAAAATATGTTTAACAATGGAATAATAGAGGGTGCTGAAGACGCTACAGAYAATGATACAAAGTCAAGAAAGACATACAGTGGTGAAAATGTTTCCTTCAGTAGGACAGATTATATAAGAGGATTTTCTTTTCTCCTTGTCACTTCATCTCCTGCAGCTCCGTACTSTGGCTAAGTCAAAGCATCCACTAAATGTGCAGCAGAGACTGTTTCAGTTGAAAACCTGATTGTCCATATATTCATGTCCAGTTCCTCATCAGGTTTCCTTGTATCCATCAGAGCTCTGCAGAGCTATGGCACAACAGCAAACACTTTAAAGGTGAATCAATACAAGACCAAGCAGGGATAGGCAGATGTTTCCATCTGGCATTACTGGGTCATCCTGGATTAGTCCATGGCCAGCTGTGGGGTCTCCTCAGAAGAGATGTAAGCACCAGCTACTGTCATTTATAGGGATTGTGCTTGTTGTGAGCACTAAGCAAGGTCCACAGAGAATTTAGGGTTGGTGCACAAAGCATTACAGCAACTCAGAACAGGCTCATTGGCAAAATACAAAGGGTTTCAAACCCCATTTTCTATGATACAGAGGAGGYACCATGAAGGTTCAGAGATTTTGTTGGTCCTTTATGGATCCTACCCAAACTGTATAATCAGGAACTCTTTCAAAACAAGAGTCTTTCCATGACTGAGCAGATGCTGATGGGACCCTCAGGTGAGGATAGACACCTGCAAACCCCTACAATTAATGGGAGATCAGCAGAAGGTAAGGATATCTCCCACATGGATAAATCCATCTTCAGTTTTCCCTTGCGACAGATCCAGCAGCTTTTTATGAGCTACAGACTTATGCAGAATAACTGACAGTATTGATAGGAAGAAATTCCACTGGAAGCCACTGAAGTAAAACTGCGCATGCAATTTATCCTCCTGGGATCCTGGGGAATTTGGCAAACACACCTCAGGATAATTTGTTCAATAAAAAGCGGGTGCTATTCTAAGCTCTACAGTTTTCCAGGACAGATTACCAAAGAAATAATTTAGAAGAGAGGACATAAATGGAATACATTTGCTGGCAAATGTTGTATTTTTAGCTTATATCTGTCAGATTTTTCAGGATTATGTTTTCCATACTGCCAGTTGCTCAGTATCCCAATCCGTGTGCAGAAAATCATGTTGGTAAACATTTAAACACAAATGAAAGTGTTTTCCTGGATAAAGGCTTGAATGCTTAAAACCTTGCAAAACTGAAGCCCAGCTTAGCTGCCTCTGCCTGTTTTCCAAGGTGTCATTGCAGACATGACATCTTTGTTAAAGAAATCCATTGTTTACATACTATTTGGAATTGTTGCTCGTTAACTAAAATGAGAGGTCCTATTTAAAACATGCACTATTTATGATTGGAGGTAATTTGACTATTAAACTTCTGGGCTTTTCATTAAATCCTTTCATTACTATTTTATTGAGGAGCTCAGAACATTGCATATGCAGGTAATGATTGCAGATAACAAATGTTTCTCATTTTTTAGTGTGAATATATGTTGCATTGAATTTAATCACGTCTGTGCTTATCTGCTATAGAGAGATGAAGAGAGATAGAGCCTTGGGGATGGTAACAGAAGAATTTATTTCACATATAGAGTACCTTTCCTCTTTCTTTTTTTTTCCCCTTCTTTAACAAATTGTATAATTAAAGCTGCTAACAATTTTCCCTTCTAGTATTCTCCATAAGCTTTCACATACTCAGAACTTTTTCAAAGTTACCATAGGAGCTGAATTTCTTGGTTTCTCGCCAAAGATTAATTTTATTTCAAAGGTTAAAATAAAATACACTTTTTGAAATCAGAAAGGCTAAAATTATTCCTATTCCCTTTTAATACCAAATGTATATATGAGTTGTTTTCACACATATAATCTCTAGATGACGGAATAGTAAATTTTGGAACTCATTATAAAAATAATACTTATTAAGAGGTATACCAGAATAAAAGTAGTTGGCTATTAAGTAGTTAAAATGCATTAAGTGGGTAAAACAGTGGTTGAAGCCAGATATTAATAGCAGGTAATTTGGAATTGCTTAATTTAATTTCAGAGCAATGAACTGTCCCTGGAGGTTCATGCTGGTGGCGTGTGGTGAGAGGAAAGATACACTGTCCTTACCTGGACAAAATAGCAGAACCTTACATTTACAACTTTTTGACATCAAGGAGGTGGAGCTCTGCATCTGGATCACAATAACCAGTGCAGACAAGAATATTTTCATGTTTTTCACCATCGAGTCTTAAATATGACTTTCAGAGCCTTGTTAGTTGTGCTGGACGTGGAATTATGAAATTTGACCCAAAAGATTTGTCATGACTTTAATCTCATGTGCTACATTAGAGCCTTATTAAGGTTTTAAGTAATTTTAAATGTATGTTATAAGTCTTTAAAGCAGCTTAGTAGGGTTTTTTAGCATTTCCTTTGGAAACCAGGAAATAAAATGAGAAAAGTCATTGTCAATGTATTGTTGATTGTTCTTGCCTCAAAGAGCTTACAAATATCCAATATGTTTATTCAATACAATGTGGTCTGTGATACTGATTAATTATTTGGCTTCAGTAAGAGAGTAGCAACATTTGTAATTGTATTCTAAGGACCTCCAAGTATTTTACTGCTGGTAACCTTCCCCTCTTCCAAATCCTCACCCTTCCAGAAAACAGTGACTTCTTTGTTCCATTACAAAACAAAATTTTAATACTCAAACACATTTGAGCCTTCACAGGCTAGAGGAGCAGAATGCATCATTTAAGTTACATACGAAGAAGCCAAAAAGCATCTTTTCAGTATTCAAGCTCAGCTACTAAGACAGCTCTTGGCAGTGTAAATATTATTACGTGGGTCACATGCTCCCTCTTCTTTCTGCAGCCACTATCAGCTTTCTCACTTGTGTTCTTCTTCAAGTGTGGAATGTCTCTGCTCTCTGACTCCCAAAACATATACCCAGGCTGTCTTCACTCCATGCAAATGGCTGTTCTACATTTCTCATCCTTGTTAATTTGAACATAATAACTCATCTTCCCAGTCCCTGCACTTGTTTTCTACTTGAAACAGAGCAGGCTTCTTGTCACTATGTTAAATATGTCGTATGATTCTGGTCTTCGTAATTCACTTCCAGACCAGGTTCAGTTCTGCCTCTTATTCATAGCAAGTGTACAACCTTCCTGGACTCATAGCTGAAGTCCTTACTCCTTGAATTAAGTAACACTAAGGGCCATCAGTAATTAATCTAAGAAGGTCAAGCTGACTCTAATTTTAATTATATATCAATTATTTGATGGCATTCTTCATTCACTGACATTTGTGTGCCTGCTTGCCTTTTCTGTTTGATCTGTTTGGGCTATGGCATCACAATTGTCTTGAAAATGTTGTCCATTCCCAAAAATAAGAATGAGCTAATGATTTACACATACAATTATGTTATTGATTTTTGAGGGGATCAGGTTATTGTTTTTCTGCACAGAGAGTCAGTTCAAAAGCTTAAATTTTGGAAGAATGACTCTTAGGGCTATAAAAATAGAAACCAGAGGCATTGATCAGGGTAGCAGAGGGGAAAAGTCATTGTAGACTCCTTGATAAACTGTTTTCCTTTGCCTGCTTCAGTATCTGCTGTCCACCTGATTGAAGCCCTTTTAGTGTTAATTTGTAGTGTGAAGTCTTTTGTGTCTTCACCAGTCTTTGGAGAGGAAAAACAGAGCACAAACTCTACCACCCTTCCATGGGATGTACACAAAAAGTCCAAGAGATAACTGATCTTTGTGTCTGATTATCATGGGCACTTCTCATTCTGCTTTGGTGACACTTCTCTACCTTTAGCACACATGTATGTGGCTGAGTAGGTCCCAGAAGTGCATCACTTAATAATATATTGACTAATACATTGATTAGTTTAGTAAGGCTTTCTAGCATTACCTGATTAATTGCTCTTAATGGTTATCTTTCTCGTTCTTTCTCCTCCTATCACTTTTTCTCTCTCTTGAAAAATAATCTTAGGGAATTAAATGAAAGTGGAATTTAGTGGATAATCCTCAATCTGTTGCAGCAGGCAGAGTTCTGTTTGGATCTGAAGATATCTTGCTATGGATTAACAAAAGCTTCATATGACCAGAACATGCTATTTGTGTTACACAATATAGCATTGAGCCACTAGTATAGGAAAACACTCATTTTCTCACATCATCCACTTTTTGGAGGGGAGGAATTCTGGCAGAAGATTATTATGGGTATGTATAACTTGCATTTCTCACCAATGTACAGAACCAGACATATTTTTCAGCAGAACATGGAGCATTTGAAAAGTTGAAGATGATAAATAGCTCAGAAAGAAAGGTAGCCTTTTATCTCCAGATTCACGTCAAAGTCCAAGATGACATTCAGTAAAAAATACAATTTCATACATGACTACTTGCATCATTTGCAGGCTTAAATGCAGGCTAATGTAAGCTTAAAAAGTAAATAACTTCTTATTCCATTCCTTCCAAAAGATCCTTATTATCCTTCATTTATCTTAAATAGCTTCTTTACATATATTGATCTTTTATTTCTGGTAATAATATCTGTATATTGGTTGTATATGGTAAAAATGATATTTCTTTAATGTTTTGCTGGCTGTCTGCAAACAGAGAAAAGTTCTGTCTTGTAAGACTAATATTTAGTTTCATACACAATGGCCAGATTTCACAGCTAAGCCTACACATTGTGTTGTTCTTTACTGAATATGTGTGAAAATGTCCCTCCACTAGATCTGAAAAAAACAGAACTGATCCTCAAGATACAAAAATCTATTTTAAACAGTAGTGACTTTATTTTCTACTGGTGATCAACTGTTTCACTAAGATTCTTGTATAATTTACTGAATTTCTACTGCCTGCTGTCACTTTGCAGTAACCATAATGTAGCAATTACTCTGGGTCAAATGAGTGGTATTTTGTGCCTTTTATTTTTCATCTGGCAGCTGCCAATAGCCGAGGATAAGAGGAAAACATAAGTGCAGAAATATCCCTGGTGAAATCTCTCCTCTTCCAGAAACATGCAGCTGGAGATTTCCTATAATGAAATGCTATCACTGAGTTGAATGGATTTTAAAATATTTTTCTTGTCTTTGAATTTATTAAAATATTTGGGCTCTGCATCACCTCACTTATTAAAAACAAAAAGCATTTTCGTAAATTTTCAGTCAGGGATAATAGCATTGCATGCTCTATGCCCTTTATGTAAGAGAGAACAAGTAAAGCTGCTGTAGTCAACTTTTTCCATGTTGCTTAGGACATCACATGAGAAAACATTATGCAGCTGAGGTAGTCATTTACATGGGAAAGTATTTGTTACATTTCTCTTCTGCTTATGCAGTCACTGGTGGTTTTCATCAGCATTAAAGCCTCCTTTTTTGACAGCAGTTGTGTTAAAAATATTACTGTTATATAAATAAGAGGATATCACCGTGTGTCAGACTGAATATCCAATATTCAGTCTGACAAGACTCGCATATTAATTTTCTGTCTCAACCATACAAATACCCCAGAATTACACTAGATATAATCCTCACTATTCTCTCAATAGTTTTCTTCAACCTACCATCATCACCCCTCTTTTACCTCAGTTTGTCTGAGCCAGTTGGCAGGTGTTGGAACTTGTGAAAATATGTATCTCCCTCTACCCACTCTTTTTTCATATGGATGAAAAAAAAATCTATAGTCCTTCAGGAAATTTCTCACATTGAAGGACACAGTTACGCATTCTGATATTAATTAAGTTCTAAGCACTTAATATTAAAAAAATTAAAAGCGAGTAATATTATTTCCTGGTTTGCTGTTTTCTTGACTTTTTGGCTTAATGCAAAGCTAAATTTCTTCTTAATCAGGAGAATCAAATAAGCAGGTTACTTCTGGACATTAAAGTAGTAAACCAGACCAAATTCAAACAGCAGAGCTCCTACTTACTACACCAGAGCTCTTCTGAGGCAGGTGCCCACCTAAATAAAATGCCTGTAAAGACATTACACCTCCACAAGGATACACTCCAGGTAAATTCAGACTCTCACACTCTGCTTTTTACGGCATCATGACAATTTAGGCCATAATCCATTATCACAAGGGAGCATTCAGTGAATGCTAAATTTAAAGTCATCAAAAGTCACTCATTAAATTGAGTCCAAAAAGATCAGTACATCTAGAATGGACACTTTAGACTGTTCCTTTCTCATCTCTCCATCACCTAAAGTATCTCTTCCCCCTGGTTTTTGGTGTTGAATATTTTCCCTAGGGGCAGTTGTACTCCCTAATTTCATTGGTGCTCAATGAGTTTTAGTCTCATACTTTGAGAAAGGATCTTCCTTACTTAATAATAATTCTAGTTACCTGACTATGATGATGGGCTCTTTTGTTCTGTAATTTATGGTTCTTTCCTGGTACTTTCTGCAGGTTTTTTTTATTCATAGTATAAGGAAGGTATTTTGTTTTAAGTAAACAGCTTCCTGCTTTAAGCCCAGAAAGTTTACATCTACTTCCAGTGAAGTTATCTGGATGTCCATTTCTATCATCAGCTGTCATATCTTTTCTAAATAAAAAATGAATACATCTCTTTCTCCTATATTGTCAAAAAGCCTCCCTGGTGGTGTTCAGAACTTCCATTCACAGAAAACATCTCATTTTCTAGAATGGAGAAATTTCTTTTTGTCCAGAGGGCCAGGAAAATACTTATGTGCCACTTAAGATCAGTTTATATTACAGTCTGTGGGCTGAAGTGGAGTGTAAAGTTTTAGCTCATCATCTGTATAGAAGAAAAAAGAAGGAATGAAGGAAAAAACATTTAGAGGTATTGTAAATCAGCTGGAATGTAGGTTGAGAGCTTTCTGCAATAGCATTATGCAGTGTAAGAAACACTTTTTGAAGATCCTTACTGAGTTATAATTTAACTTTGGGTGATTTCCCAGCTCTTAGATGAGCACAAAACTACCTGTAAGAATCTGTATTGGATATGTCCCAGCTTTTCCTCCAGCAACAGACTGACTTCAGTGGAACAGGGGTTACTGAGAGGATAAAATGAGGCCTGTGATGTGAGAAGATTCCCAGAACTGCTGAGATTTTCAGCATTAGGTGTTGGATAGGATGGAGGTTTCTTAGTAGGCAAAACTGGGAAAATGGACAATTATATCTTATCATTCATGTTAAAAGAAATCTGTATTGCAGTAGAAATCTGTTTTAAAAAGTACAACACTAAACAGGCTATGGAGCATGATGATGAAAAAAAAAAGGCCTCTTCAGCTCTGACATCCTGTRTCAGGTTGTGGGAGTTTTTTCTTAATCTCTGTATTTATATGTATGTGTCCAGACTCTTTTCAGTGGTGCCCAGCAATGGGATGAGGAGTTACGGCCATAAACAGAAACATAAGAAGTTCCACCTCAACACGAGGAAGAACTTCTTTATGTTAAAGGTGCC
Source organism: Mixornis gularis (assembly GCA_003546035.1). Lineage (NCBI taxonomy): Eukaryota > Metazoa > Chordata > Aves > Passeriformes > Timaliidae > Mixornis > Mixornis gularis. Next base: position 4,065,863 of record QVAJ01000024.1, read on the forward strand.
AGAGCCCTGGAACAGCTGCCCAGGGCGGTTCCTGGAGCGTGTCTCTCTGGACACATCCCAAACCCACTTGGACACATTCCTGTGTCACCTGCTCTAGGTGACCCTGCCTTGGCAGGGGGGCTGGACTGGACGATCTCCAGAGGTCCTTTCTAACCCTAATGATTCAGTGGGTCTGTGATTTTCTGAGCTTGAATTCACATTAACCAAGCCCCCAGCTTCCACTCTGTTCTTCACTTGCATCTTACACAAGTCACTGCCAGTCTCACACAAGCCACCACTTTTTCTGCACTAAAGTTTTCTGTGAGTGGGGCTGCAGGTGCAATGGTTTGCAAAGCTGCAGTTCAGACTGCATCAACAGAGAACCCCAGTACACTCCAGTTATCCTGATGAATGCTAAAAAATAAGTAATCAAATGATCACCCTGACAGAATGTAGGAATATATATGTGGGAATATACCTAAATTTCCAGCTGGAGTGGCTGACACTCAGTGGAACAAGGGGAAGGCTGCAGGGTACAGAGCCAGCTCCAGATGAGCCAGTGCAACTCTCTCAGCAGGACAGGGCCAGGCAGAGCTGCTGACCTTAAAACTGCCTCTGCTTTGGAGCTTACTTGAATGTATATCTACAAGGTACCGTAAAAAATCAACCATCCTGTAAGCATGTGCATCTGTTACTGGTCACCTGTGTCTAATGCTTTATCTAACAATTTAATAACTCATTATTCAATTCACAATTCAATTCTCTATTGGAGGAAGAGGTGGTCATTACTTAAGCATACAGGAGTTTAATTGTACTGGGACTGAGACTTGGAAAGAGTTGCCCTTGACAAGACATTTCCTTCTTTTCCTTTCATCCATTCACTTCTATTCTTCCCTTTTAAATTTTTACACAACTGTTGAAGGATTTAGTGACATCTCAATAGAGCAAATGTAGCATAAATGAAAACAATGCAAACACAGTCCAAATCTACAATGTACTTTCTCCAGATTACTATTAATCATGAAAATTTTATACCCTAAAGACCCTAAAGCATGATTTGGATGGCCATGAAGAAGATATATAATATGAATAATATGGGAAATATTATATTAAAGAGCAGATTAATTTCCTAAGATATTTTTACTGCAGTTAGTTTGTATAGTTTTTTATTGTCTGATTTCACTCTTTAGATTTTCAAAAATTCAAACTTTCTGAAAGACATCTAACATCACTTTCCATATACTCAGTGGAGTATTTTGGAGTACGTGAGCTTTGGCATGCAGGTTATGTTTAGGTGGTTTAGTCACTACAGCAGAAGTCAGTCAAAGGGTTTCATGCATAYTTCTAAATCATATATTTTCAAGTAGGGAAACAGTGACTGTAGTTTCTTTTTTTGCCCCATCAAGTTATTAATGACAGAATTTAACCTAATTTTCAAATCTACTTGAGGTCAGTAGTTTTGGTACTCTTTTTTAACAATAATAGTTTGTGTCCCAGCATTTCAGCTCACAGCAGCCAGGAGTGCAGCATGGCTATGAAAAACTCATAGGCAGGCCTTGTTCCCCCTGACATGCTCAAGCAGTGCAGACCCTGTGTCCACACAGCTTTAGCTCTGCAGATACAAACACTGGATTATATAAAATATTCACTTTCATGGTATCATAGATGAGGATTATTATTATTATTATGAGGTCATATTTTAATAGCACTTAGATCCACATCTTCTACCACAACACTTCTTTAAAGGGGACCAATCCTTGTGAGGTGAGCAACTGTATTTTGCTGAGCAACTTACTGTTATACACTGTGTGAAAGTATTGGAAGTGTATGAATAACCACAGCTGCAGGATTAACACCAAACTGATATTAGCTGAAGGATAATATCTGTCCCTCTGAAGGATATTCTTTTAGTCCTTCTGATATACTGCATCACTTTACAAGAGCAAAAGAATTTTATTTACATCCATGTTCATTAAATTACTAATAAAAATACATGTACTCTCTTAGGCACCAGACTATTTTGATGCTAAAATGATTGCTTTATTTATGGGGGTTTTTTGATCAGTCTTGACAGTCTTCAATTTTAGGCACGTAGTTGTATCATAAAAACTGCCATTAAACTACTTGGGCACAAACAAGTGAAAAAAAAGTCCCACATTTCCCATCTGAACATTATTTCCACTGTATTATGTAGCTTTTGATGGCAATTTGTTAAAGCTCTGCAAAAATATCTGATAAACCACATATATAAATAGTGTGCAGAGTACAGCTCTAAATGACTTTGAAACCTTGCTGGCGAGTTCTATTACATGCAATGATTTAAATACATGTTGTATGTTCAGTAAGGACAATCAAATAATTAGCTCCAATTAAAACACATCAGGTGCACAAATATATTTTTCTTAATAATTTTAAATTGTCTCTTGATCCAAAGGTATTTTTATGGACAATTTTCAGAAATTGGGAGCTTGATCTGACTAATTTTCAGTGAACACAGGTCCAAGTCCATGTGATGGACTGCACAATGCTGTTACACTAATCTGAGGGGTAAGATAAGGAGGGAACTTTATGCAAGAAGTTTGCAGCCCAGTTATGAATGTCAAGAAACCAACTGGAAGAAAGCCCTTCCTAAAACTTTAGTGTGCCCAGCTGTAAGGATGAACTTTGTGCATTAAATAAAACTAATACAAATTCTGTAAACTAAAATACTGCAGTGTTGTAAAACGACATTTTTTCTGATCTCATTCATGGTTTACTGAAGTAAATGCTAGAATTTTAGCTACTTCCATTAATGCCTGAGTGATGTTTTAACTTGCCTCTTTTTTCTTCAATCTTCTAAATATTAATGATTTTGCAGAAATAAATTTCTCTATATAGTAATTTTTTGTATTTATAGGGTTCAAACTTCTGCACAGTAATGATAATCAAATGTGTTCAATTGCTTTGATCACATTCTGCAAATACTTAAACTTCTGTGTGTATTCTGATTGATGTCAACACATTTATTCAGATGTTTAACATGGAGCACCTTTGTTAGTGTTCGGTTGGCCCTTCAGAATTTCAGTGTCCAAGAAAAGTGATACACAATACAATGATATTCCCCTCCTTCTGAAGTGCTTGATGAATTTTTAACAAAGAAAACCTTTCATCTTGACTATAAATAAATGGTATCCAAGTTCAACTTTTATACCTCTGTCTTGGTCCTTGAGTTTCCAAAACTAATAACAAGGCTTCTTCCACAATGGGAAGAGGAAAATGTCCTGATTGTCTGGGAAGAGGAAAATGTCCTGATTGTCAGAATTAAAATCATATATGCATATTGTCTCCTTTAAAATGTTTCTGTAAAACACTAAGAATAATTTTCCCTTTACTTGTAGCTATTATTTCTCAGTCCATGATTTATTTTTTAAAATTATGAGGTCAGGAGGCTGTCAGAGGAAACCATCTTGGCTATTAGATAGCTGTAAACAGAATACAGTACTTTTTGCTGAGATAAAATTTTAAGTTGCATTATGAAGAGTTTCTTTCAAAGCTTATGAAATAATTTTGGCAAAATTCCTCTCTGGTGATGCTTTTCTGAAAGATGAGTGAAAAGAGGGAAGTCTGCTAAAATAAGTATCTGGGATTATTTTAGTGGAAGTTTTTTGTCAAAATAATATGAAAGCCTGTGTCATAAAATTCTGCCAAAATTGAATTTTCCATTTCTGCATTCAGGTAGTAACCATGACTGGTTCTACAAGGGTCAAAAATACCTCACACCTGTCTTACTCCCAAGACCAAACTACCCTCATGGTAGGCTCATCAAGTTTTATCTCATTTTCTACTGAATTTTCAACCATTTTTAGTTTCTTCTCACAAGACTTTTTTACAAAGTTCTCTTTGTATGAAAAAAAAAAAGTTACTTGAAAACCTAGCAACTTTTCATTTCCCCAGCCAATCACTTTGGCCTTTTATTTGACTTAGAACTAAGATCCCACCATTGCAGGTATAAAGCCTGATTTTTCTTAAATTAAAAAACAAATTAAAGAAAAAAAATTAAAAACCCAAACAAACAGAAGGAACCCACTTTTTGGTATGGTAGTATCCAGGTAAAAGGAAGGAAGGAAGGAAGGAGAAAGAAGGTAAATTTGAGGAGCCTGTGTGAGTCCAGCATTAGCAGCAGCAGAGTGGGCACTAACTTCTCAAAGGTATTAGTGACAACATGGCTTAGGCAGCTGTGGGGAGCAGTCTATTGCCACTTGAAAGGCCACACACACTTTGCCGTGCAGATATTTCCCCACCTAACCTGTTAAATGCAACACACTTTGCCGTGCAGATATTTCCCCACCTAACCTGTTAAATGCACAGTCTGCACATTTTTGCAGGAATGTCTGCTCCAGAGCAAACCTTGGCACTGCAGCAATTCTCCCGCCCTCCACATATGAACTCCTGCTTCCTGTGCTGTCGGGATTTTTACCCCTTTCCATTTAGGTGCATGATGCACATATGCAGCATGCACGGGGTGTCTGCCAGCAGAACGTGCGGGGAAACGCTGCTGGAGACATTCAGCTCATGCGAACCCGAGAACTATCGCATCCCCCGGGGAGCCGCGGCCGCCCGCACGGGAGGGATGTGCGGGCCGGGGGCCGTGAGGGACTCGGGGGCCGTGAGGGACCCGGGAGGGATGTGAGGGACCCGGGAGGGATGTGAGGGGCCCGGGAGGGATGTGAGGGGCCCGGGAGGGATGTGAGGGACCTGGGAGGGATGTGAGGGACCCGGGAGGGATGTGAGGGTCCCGGCAGGGCT